>CM076575.1:1609232065-1609422515 GCA_034641835.2 Pinus albicaulis | reverse complement strand
GAGGAAAGAAGTGAAAAATGTTAGAAGAATGAACCTGCACTTGAAATATACCAACAAAAATCTGAAATACCAAGTTAAATATCTCCAAGAGCAGTTAGAATTGATCCATGAGGAGCTGGAGAAGAAGGGTTTAAAGATTATTGTAGTTGAGGAACCCATAGCTCAACTCGTCATTAATGAAGAAGAAACACCTCAAGGCTCTTAAGTCGAGTTTTTTTATGTTTTAAGAGGTCAAGGGCATTTTTAAAACCAAATTTGTATAGCTAGAAGGTACCTTTTTTAAACAAAGTCAAAATTTGGAAATTGCACAGTTTTCCACAGTTTTGTAGCGTTTCCTAGGCTTGAAGCCAGGAAAACCCTACGAAAATTTTTGTAGCTTTATTTTTGCCTCTAAAACCAATTTTTCCAGCTTTCAAGGAGAGTAAATAGTAGTGATGATGTGTAAGGTCATGATGAACACCATGCAAGAGCAAAGAAGCATAAATTTTGATTGCAAAAGTCATTTTTTGTACACTACGAAACTGCCATGCTTTCGTAGTGAGCTGTTTTGAAGGTTTTTGAGCAAGTTTAAGAGAAGTTTTGGACAGGTGGACACATTCAACAGGTCAAGGGACCTTTCCAGCCATCATCCATGACTTGAATACCATGAAAGGGAGACAACTTATCAGTTGAAGACTTTGTTGAAGATAGGGCCCTGTTTTCCTAAAAAATAGGGTTTGTTTCCATATGTTGAGGAGGGTATTTAAGATGTCAAGTAGTGATGAGTTCTATCAAAACCTATTCGAACATGTCAAGCATTAGTTGTCAAATATGTAACTATTTTAAGAGATAAGGTAGTTTTATGTAATAAATAGGAGTTTGAGTCCTATTAGGAAAAGGATTGTTTTAGAGTGTAGCTGTCATTTTCTCATTAAAACACATGTTTTCCTGTTATGCAAGGTGTTATAGGAAGAGGTCGATGAATCTAGCCAAGAGGTTTTTTTTTCATCTAGCGATACAAAATTGATTTTATCTCCTATCATATGTCTAGAGCAGCCATTGTCCACATATGGCGTTTATTGTTTTGATCTTGAACATATAGTGAACTTATTAACTTTATTCTCTTCCTTCTTATTTCTCCATTCCATGCATCCATCTGTTCTATAATTGTTCTGAGAGATAATCTATTGTATTTAAGTTGACATTCATATGACTTGTGCCCAAATTTATGACAATAGAAACATTCAATGATATCAAGGAGAGGGGAAAAACCATTTTTGTTTAGATTCATGATTTTTTTGATGTTTGTGAATCTACTGTTAGTCTCACTTCTCTTATAATTCCTCGGATAATTTATTCTGACATAAACTCTGTAATCTATGGCTTTATGTCCAAATTTTTATAACAGTAACAATATCCATAGATTTTTTTTTGTACCTGATAGTGGATGTCGTTTGAGGATAAAACCATCTTGACATTATATAATCCTATTTCCTGAAGAAGTATGGTCTTTGGTAGTTTTTTGTTTGATTTTAAATTCCTTTTATCTTATGCACTTTTTTGACAACGTTTATTTGTAGTTTTTCATTTGATGTTGGAGTGTTTCTCAAATTTTTGTTCTTAGATTGATGTGAAATATCATTGTCTCCCTTGACAACTTTTACAAAAGTAATTATCATTTTGTCCTCTGCCTTGCATTCACTGGATTCTCCTTCATATCCTAACCCAACCTTCATGAGTGGAGACCTTTGAGCATTTAATATCATATCTAGTTTTTTTCAGATCCCTTTATATGCTAAATATTCATGTTTAAATCAGTTTGTGCCTTTTCTAGCCTCTTTTTCACATCTGCCACCTCTTCTTCCAATATTTCACACTCCTGGATTTTCTCCTTTATTTGTTGCATCATAATGTCTTCCACCTTATTTGCTTCTTGAAGTTCAAATTTCAACTTAATAATTTCTTCTGAATTTGATTCTTCTTTTACATATTTCAATAAGATCCATTTTTATTTCTATTATTTTGTTTAAGTTTTCCTATTTCATCCAGGACACTGATAAAATCCACCTAAATATCTACCTCACCTTCCTCTTCTTATTCATATTCCTCACAATATTTTTCAATTTATTCCAAATCCATCAACATGAATTCATTGGTTCAATCTTCACTATAGGATTCATTGGAACTTTTAGATACACCACTATCTTCTTGAGCATAGAATATTTTCCTTTTTTTGCATTTTATTAGACTTGTTCTTTTCTTTCCCTTTAGGTTGATTTTATTCTTTCTTATAAGGACATTTGGAGGCATAATTCCCCACTCTTACACAATTAAAACACTTAAATGGAAGTTTTCCTTTGTTCTTACCTATACCTTTCTTCAACCTTCTGACAAATTTTTCTTTTTCTTCATCAGATCTTGAGCATGCACATTTCTTTTCTTCCATGGAATTGTCTACCTTGAAAGTTGCATCACTAGTGACTAACTTACCTTTTGGAATTCTCATATCATATGTTGTCAAGGAACCAAGCAGTTGATCCCTATTCAAAATATTAAATTTTTTTGACTCTTCTATGGCTGTAACCTTAGGATTGAACTTAGAAGGTAATGACCTCAATATTTTTTGAACTATTACACTTTCTTTGGTTGTTTCTCCTAAACCCACCATAACATTTATGACTTCATCAAATTTTAAAAATAACTTAGCAATATCTTCATCTTCATTCATTTTTAAAGTCTCAAATTGTGTTTTATATACTCTTAATTTGGCCATCTTTACCTTTTGATATCCTTCATGAATATTTTCCAATTTAACCCAAATATATTTAGTTGTCTAACAATGCATTACTTTAATAAATTCAGACTCACATAATCTTCTCAGAAGTGCAATCATAGATTTTGCATTAGCTATAAAATCCACTTTGACATCTTTGTCACTATTCGTTTCCTTTGGTTCTTCATAATCTACCATCACAAAAACCCAGACTTCTAATCTAAGATACATTAAATATGTCTTCATTCTCAATTTCAAGAAAGCATAGTTTGTACTAGTAAACATGTGGGCTTTATTTGTTGAGCATCCTTCCTAACTAGCCATTTTATTGACTTAGGACCTCCTTTCAGTTGTTAGACTGATACTGAAGGAACTTGCTATGATACCAATTGATATTTATGTTTGGAAAAAACTGAGAGGGGGGTTGACTCAATAATTTAAACTTTATTTTTTTCTCAACTTAAATTTATTCTTATGCACCTCATGACTTATATATATGCTCCATTATTAATGGTTTATTTTTGTAGTTACGAGAGATAATTATTTCTAGGTATGCTTATTCAAAATTCAAGAACATTCACACAATATTAAAAAAAAACACATCAAGACATCAAATATAAGTGGGAACCCATAAGGGAGAAAACCAAAAAATTTTGGCCAAAATAGATGTGAAGGAAAGCTCCTACTTCCCAATTACATCAGATTTTTGTAGGCTCCAACCTTCAAGATGCTTCTACCCCAAGGAAGCTATGCCTCCCAAAAAGTTGTATGCAGGCGACCACCCACAGGAGGCTTCTACCTCAACAGGCTACAACCTATTCTTTATCAAGCTACAACTTGAAAGGTGACTACATTATCCTATTCACAATACAAAGTCAAGTGTTCAAGTTACCTGACATAAATTTCTGCTTTCAAGTCTACTGCACACCTTATTTGCTTCTCTTCTACAACTTTTTTCCTCTTTTGTTGTTGCTCATGAAACCTCTCATACAAGCTGCTTAACTCCAAAAAAGATCATTTTTTCCATTTAATAATGTATATTTTATAAGTGTGGTTTATTGGATGTTTGAATTCTCTACGAGAATATGAAATGAGGCATTGTATTCTCTTCTAAAATTGTTCACTACTAGTCTCTTCATTTTCAAATCTGAAAAACTAAATTTTGCAATATAAAATAGAACTGAAATAATATAGCTCAAGAGTAATGATTATATGAGAAAAATAATATTTTTATCAGATACATTTTCCAACCTTGTACCATACAATTTTCTTGTTTAATGAAAGCATATGTTTTCCAGCTTGTGTCTCAATATATCATGTCTCTTTTTTTCATCAATGACAATCAATCAATAATGTTTAGCCTTCACACTAATTATCATATCCTTTTCAATTCACATCACTTTAATCCTTTTCATTCCAAGAAATATTTCAACATAAATTGATCTTAACACAATCAACTCTAATCAATCAGATCAATGACCTTAACATGATCATTTTACATCAATGCCAACATTATCAACAAATTACTCTATACATATAATGCTATAGTAAATAATGCCATGCTAAGTGGTCTATTAAATACTAAATTGGTGAAAGTGATGCATTAAAATTTAGCCAAAGAACTTTGGAAAAAGCTTCAAAGTTGTCATAGAGGATATGATAAAGTAAAGAAGGCTAAGCTACAAAGAAGTTAGTTCGAAAGTTCAAAATGGATGAAGATGAAAATATTTCCTTATTCTTTCTTCATATAGATGGGATAGTCAATACTCTCAGAGGTCTTGGTGAAATAGTTAAGGAATTTGATATTGCTCGCAAAATATTAAGATTCCTTCCCTTAATGTTTAATTGAAAAGTTTTGGCTATTGATTGTAGAGCCTATGTAAACAAGAAATTACGAAAATATTATAGACATAAAATCTAAAGGTATGTATGAAAATGGAATTATAAGATGTAATTATTTTACTGCTCTATTTAATTATTTTTAATTCTACATATGCAACAACTATGGGCACAAAGCACAATATTGCAGAAGTAGTCTAAATAAGTCTCAAAACCAAGGCAAGGAAGAATGTCTTCCTAGAAATCCAACAATATAGAAAAAACAAGAGAAGCATGAAGTGTGTGGCCTCATGATATGTGCCCAAAAATAAGGAAAAAATGGTATATTAATAATGGATGTTCAATATATATGACAAGAGTTCAAAGTAAATACATTAAACTCAAGGAAGAGTGTTGGCATTATGATTGCATGTGTTGTCCTTGATGGAAAACCACTTGTAAAAGACCAAGTACTTGGTTTATGGACAAGCTAAGAGGTGAAAAAATGATGGAACAAAATGTCATAATGATGGGAAAAAAATTTTACAGATCAGAATAAGAAGATGGATAAAGTACATATTTGAGGAACTATACGCGAGTTAGTAAAGGTGAAGTCATGTATATACGTGGGTACAAAGAAACAAGGTCGCGTATGTGCTAGCGCACTAATTTTATAATACCAAGGGTCCTTACCATCGTATTAGCCCACAATAATGAGCACAATAATGGTTATTTGATCCCATCCAAGAATACCATCGACACTTGTGTGGTTTTGTCTCATGGTATTGGCTAAGGCTCAAACTATATAAGGAGGTGAAGATCATAGTGCTGAGCATGCATGAGTATGTGAATTGAATGAATACTTCAATTTGAAGTATATATGCATGGAATGGGATATAATTAATAGATATATATGATATTATGATGCACTCATGAATAAAATGATGGATCAGGCTCTCTAGACTTGAAATGACTATGTATTTTCATGATATGTTTATGTGTTGTTTAGATCTGTGGTCTGGAGCATGTTTGTTGAAGTGAAGGGTATAATCCGAGTAAGCTTGTAGTTCTGAAGTGGTGCGAAGTCCTGAATTATTTACAGATCTATACGCAGGTTTGACTCAAGGAAGGCATGTATACATGTGGGTTCTTTTCAGCAAGGGCACTTATATATTTAGTGAAATCTATACGCAAGTTTGTTTCAGAAGAGGCGTGTAAAATTGTGGATTTGTATTATGGAAGGTGTGTATGCAAGCTAGGGTTCTGCTAAAGAATGATGAAAGAAATGTCTGATCAATTTCACTGTGTTTCTATTTTCTGTCAATGATGTCTTCATATAGATCTGGGTTTTTTGAGTACTGATTATGTTGCTAGTTGATTGTGTATACATATCAGTGATTGGTTGATTGAAAATGATGGTTGTTGCTGATTGTATGATTGTTCTGTAAAACTTGAAAAATATTTCGAAATATCTCTGATCTATTCTGAGTCTAGTCACAAATCTAATATTAGTATATTAAGATCTATACGGAGGTTTCTCCACAGAAAATTGTGTATACATGCAGGTTTCCGTAAGTAAAGTAGTGTATACATTTGTCTTATGAATGATCAGGGTTGCAGTTGATTCTTTTTGTTGACGCATAAGTTTGGGTTTAGTCCTGTGGGTTGGTTACAATGATCTCACTATTCTATTCGAATTTGGTTGATGGTTGTTTTAGTTGATCTACAAGTTGTGTTGAGTTAAAATTTGTTGGATCCAGTGTGAAAATTTATGAAATGTGGTCTTCAATATTTTTGAGGGTCGGAGCCTTCAGTGTGGAAGTCGAAGCTTCCTGCCAATAGGAGTTGTTGATTAGATCAAGGGGTTGTAGCTCCCTTCCAATGGTGGTTGGTAAACGAGATCTAGGGGTTGGAGCTCCCTTCCAGTAGCAGCTGGAAAACAAGAGAAGGTTGCAGCCTTCTACAGGTGGGTGCCTGCGTGTTGGTATGAGTTTGTGCCAGTTCAAGATTGTAAGCAGTTTTCTATATAATAAATATTGAAGACAAAGACGACAACAACGACGGTGTTCTCCCAAATTGGGCTTCCACCATAAATCCTGGTGTTTATGTGTGCTTCTTATGTGTGATGACTTATTATGTTATTACTGCACATGTTTACTAAATGTATGATGAATGAATGATACACTGGTCTAAGTAATATTACTGAAGATTTATCTGAATAATAAGTGCACTGGGCATAAACAAGTTTCCTTAAAGAAAGCTGTGTATATACGCTAGTTGGATTAAGTGAAGTAGCATATAGAAATAAATAAAGTAAAGAAATTTTTTTATGATTTTTAAATAATTATTCACTCCCCCCCACTCCCCCCTCCCTCTCGGTATTTTTCCCAACGATCGGTATCGGAGCGGGTTCTTTCGAAGAAAGCTTGATCGCTAGAAGGAAGATCTACCAAGGTGAGAAATCAAGATGGAACAACATCTATCATACCACCATTCTTCAATGAAAACAATTTAATCTTCTGGAAGATAAGAACAAGGTCCTATATTCAATCTCTTGGAGCAGATTTTTGGGAAATTTTTGAAGGAGGTTACCAATATCCAACTGCAGTTCCCACAGATCCAACAGCAAATAAGAACTATGAAACCAATGCGAAATTTTTGAATGCATTATTGGGAAGCCTGAGCAAATCACAATTTGTCAAGGTTATGTAGTTAGATACAACAAAGGAGATATGTGACAAAATCATTCTAAGCTATGAAGGTGATGCCAAGGTAAAAAGTGCTAAACTCCAATCTCTCATAATTCCATATGAAAATCTCAAAATTCATAATGATGAAAGTATTGATAGTTTCTTTCTACATCTAGATGAGATCGTAAATCGTATGAGAAATCTAGGTGAAGACATAAAAGACACAACTTTGGTAGAGAAAATATTAAGATCTATAACACCTAAATTTGAGTCAAAAGTGTCTGCTATTGAAGAGAAGTAGTATCTGTAGACTCTTACTGTTGTTCAACTTCATGGGATCCTAGCTACTTTTGAAATGAGAAAAGGAGGTCTGTCTGAAGTCATAGAAGCCGCATTTAAAGCTATTGCAAAAGGAAAGGAAAAGGAAGAACAAAAGGAATCAAGGTATGTATCAGAAGAATATGACGTAAATTTTGTAAAGAAAATTCAACTTGGCACCGGAAGGTTCAGAGTTAAGCTTCCCTTCAAATTTTTGGCTTGTGGAAGAGTGGGTCATTATGATGCTAAATGTCCTTATAAAGATAATCATGATAAGGGAAATGATGTAGCAAAAGGTAATATGATACAATTTGACAATAAGAAAAGTTATTATACTCATGAAGATAGTGATGGCTTGTCAAATAGTGAAGGATAATTTGATCAAGATCTTAAACTACTCATGGCATTTGAAAAGGACACTAATGAGTCTAAAGATAATTTTATGGATGCTTTAGAAGAAAATGATTTCCTTGAAGAAATCACTCAACTCAAAATATTCTTGGAAGAAAAAAAATGGCCATAGATACTCTAAAGAATCAACTCATAGAAAAAGAGAAGCATAATCATAAGTTAGAATGTGAAATAGTAAGCCTAAGAAAGGAACTTGAGAAATTAAAAACTCTAAATCTTAGATTTTCTAAAGGATCTGAAATCTTAGATGAAATTATCAAGGTTCAACGCTCTCCTCTTATGAAGAAAAATATTGGATATATTTTAGAATATTCACAGATAGAAAAATCCTTAGCCACAACCATAAGCTATCTAAATGCAGCAAAAGCCAGTAAGAAAAATTTCATCACTTAGTAGAAGAACAAAGAAAATTCACAAGTAAATCATGTTCGTTCCAATTCAAGGATGAACAATAACAGAAGCATCAGTCAAAAGTTAAAAAACACTAGAAGGTTATATGATCACAAAAATTTATTCTTTAACGGAAAATTTTTCTCATGTCATAATTTTGGTCATAAAACTGCTCAATGTGTTGCATACAAAACCATCATGACTAGAGAAGCAATAACACAAAGAAATGAGACATGAAAAAAGAAGAATACTTATAATTTTTTTTTCTCTTAAAGACGAAATTGAATGTTCATTTTGCAATAACTTTGGACATGAGGACTCTGAATGTAGGAGCAAACTATAGCCAAAAGAAAATATCCACAAATCCTAAGGTATGGAAAAGGAAGAACTTACAATTCGAAAGCCGCGGCATAGATTTATTTGTAGAAGGAGAATAAAATCAATGGTACATTGATAGCGGATGTTCAAAACATATGACTGGTGATAAAGACAAACTCATTTCATACAATGCATTAGAAAAGGAAAAGAATGTCACTTTTGGAAATGACTCTCCTATTGTCATTAAAGGTAAAGGATCTATTTTTCTAAAAGAAAATGTTAAAGCTAGTAATGTTATGTATGTTGATGGATTAAAGCATAACATGTTGAGTGTTAGCCAAATGTGTGACCAAGGAAATGAAGTTGTCTTCTGATCAAAAGAATGTGTGGTTTGTGAACTTGACACAGGAAAGATCATAATTAAAGGAATAAGAACACAATATGTATATATGGAAAGGTGGCCAAGAACAGTATTATCTAGCAAAATATGTGGAAAACTGGTTATGGCACAAAAGGTTGGGACATCTGACCTTTTCTCAAATAAGAAAATCAAGCAGGCTCAAAGTTGTTCGTGATCTACCCAATATCACCCTACCAGAAAGTACCATATGTAAGTCATGTCAATTCGGTAAGCAAACCAGAGTTCAATTTAACACCAAAGAAGGATCAACAAGTAAGCCTCTTGACCTTATACATATTGATTTGTGTGGACCTATAAAGAAAAATTCACCTCGTGGAGAACAATACTATATCTTATTCATTGACGACTTTTCTAGAATGTGTTGGATTGGTTTAATGAAACACAAAGATGAAGCATTTGAAAAATTTAAGGTCTTCGAAGCATTAGTTGAAAATGAATTAGATCTAAAAATCAAATGTCTCATATCTTACCGAGGAGAAGAATACATATCGAATGAATTCTTTGATTTCTATGAACAATATGGCATAAAAAGACAATTTTATGTAGCTGGAACTCCTCAACAAAATGGCGTGGCGGAAAGAATGAATAGAACGGTTCAACAAATGGCTCGTGCCATGCTTGATGAGTTTGGAACTCCTGACACCTTCTGGGGTGAAGCTGCACATACCGTAGTAAATATTCTCAACAAGGCTCATGTGCATGTGAATAGTGATAAAAATCCTTATGAACTCTGGTATGGTAATACTCCCACTGTGAAGCACTTTAGATTTTTTGGAAGCAAATTTTTTATCAAAAATAATGATGAAAAACTTGGTAAGTTTGAACTAGAGCATATGAAGGAATACTTATTGGTTTCTCTTCTAGAAGTAAAGGATACAAATGCTACATAGACTTCGGAAAATTTTTAAATGTATGATGTTGTCATTGATGAAGCATGCACAGCTCCCAAAAGGGAAATACCAAAAAACAAGGATGACAATGATGATGAATGCTTTCCCACATCAAATCACAATGATATAATAGAAGAACCTAATGAAGCAACAGAAGAAGACACATCATATAGAGAAAAGGCTCCATCCAGGTATGTTCAAAAGAATAATCCAGAATGGAAGAAATGAATATGGGGTACAAACAAGAAGAACACTTGTGGTATATCCTAGTTTTCTAGCACTATTATCCACCATTGAACTACAAAATGTAAATCAAACTAGTAAAAATGAATGTTGGATTAAGGCCATGAATGAATAACTGGATCAAATTGAAAATAATAATACTTGGGAATCAGTTCCAAGGCCTCATGATAAAACTGCTATTGGGACAAAATGGATATTTAAAAATAAGTTAAATGAAAATGGATATGTAATTAAAAACAAAGCTAAACTTTTTTATAAAGGTTATGCTCAACAAGAAGGTATAGAATTTGAAGAAACATTTCCACCAGTAGCCAGACTTGAATCCATAAGAATTTTTCTTACATTTTCAAGTTTCCACCATTTCAAAGTTTATCAAATGGATGTAAAATATGCCTTCCTTAATGGAGAGCTGGAAGAATAAGTATATATAGAACAACCAGAAGGATTCATTCTGGGGAATGATGAAAGACTTGTTTGAAAACTAAAAAAGGCTCTATATGGGATAAAAAAAGCTCCACAGGCATGGTACTATCATCTTGACAAATATATTCAACAACAAGGCTTCACAAAAGGATCTGTAGACAGTAACCTGCACACAAAAATTGAGAATGAAAAACTGTAAATTATTGTTGTTTATGTTGATGACATCATTTTTGGGAGTAATGAAGAATACATGAGTCAAAAATTTTCTTCTGTTATGCAGTAGGAATTTGAAATGTCTTTACTTGGGGAACTAACATATTTTCTTGGTTTACAAGTGCAACAAGCAAAAGATGGCATCTTTCTCTCACAAAAAAAATATCTCAAGTAGATTCTGAAGAAGTATGGGATGGAAGACTACAACCTATGTGTACTCCAATGATGACTGGATATAACCTCAGTTCTCATGATGATTCTCCCATGGGAAACCAACCAGAGTATAGATATATGATTGGGAGTCTGCTTTATCTATCAGGTACTAGACCAGAAATCATGCATGCAGTTAGGATTGTTGGACGTTTCCAAGCCAATCCAAAGGAATCACATCTTCAAACAGTAAAAATAATATTCATATATCTCCAAGGAAATCAAGAATGTGGTCTATGGTATCCAAAAAATGTTGATCTTACACTTCATGCTTACACAGATGCAGACTGGGCTAGAAATATTGATGACTGGAAAAGCAATAGTAGAGGTGCATTTTATTTTGGGCCCCGATTAGTATCCTAGTTCAGCAATAAAACAAGTTCCATTGCTTTATCTACAGAAGAAGCATAATATGTGGTTGTTGCATCATGTTGCACAAAACTTCTCTGGATAATGTAGACATTACAAGACATTCAAATTAAATGTTCTCCACCCATATCCATCCTATGTGATAATACAAGTGCTATTAGTATCTCAAAAAATCCTGTTATGCACCCCAAAACCAAGCATATTCCTATAAAGTATCACGTTTTACAAAAACAAGTGCTTGAGAAAAAGGTTAAATTGGAGTATGTTCCCTCCAAAGAACAAGTTATTAACATATTTACAAAACCTCTTCCCAGAGAATCATTTGAATATCCCAGACAGAAATTGGGAGTTGTCTCTGCCTCATTATGTTGTTAAAATTATCTGATCTATTTTTCGATGAAATTTCAGAAGAATAATTCTGGTACGCAGATTGATTGACGCATATTCATGTATATACGTGTGTCTCTCTTCAGACAGTCGCATATGGATCTCTCTGTAATGAAATCAGTGGGTCAGCCTCCATAACATACTTTGTCATGTTGCTGGCAGTTATGATTTGGTTCTATTGATCAGGTGTTGATGGGTACAATCTGTTGTTACAGTTTTCAAGTTACACTTTCCTCCTTGATATTTATCTGCTTGATGAAGATGTTTTGATGAATGGGTTTTTGAAAATGTTCAAGTTGCACAGGTTTAGGGGGAGCATTAGCCTTGCTAGGTATAATTTATTATTGGCATTATGTTGTTGAATTATGTTTGATGATCTCTCTCTATTGAGGTCCTTTGGTCTTGGTTATAAAAGTTATATCTGTAATTTGATGTAAGGGTCATGTTGAGACCTATGATGTAAATATTGTCATATTCATTCATGTATGGACTCTTTTAAAATATGTAAACCCACTTGGTTGGGTGATAGAGTCAAATGTGCCATCCCACTTGGTTGGGTAGTTGAGTAAAATATGTAATCCCACTTGGTTGGGTGATTGATATAAGTATGAATCCTTGGTGATAAGAAACACCATACTCTGTTGAGTCATGTACTTCATTGGAAATTTTTCTCAAGATTCAACATGTGCTTAGGGGGAGCATGGTCAGTATAGTGCAGATCAGATGTATCTACAAGGAAAGAGAAACCTTGTTTCACGGGAAGAGATGGTCCACCCTTTGCCCTAGTTGATGTCAAAGGGGGAGAATCCTTTGGTGTTTGAATAATGCTTATGTTGACGTGTCTACAGGTTGTGGTGATCAAACACCAACATTGTTTCCATCAAGTTCAAAGGGGGAGATTGTTGGCATTATAATTGCATGTGTTGTCCTTGATGGCAACCCACTTGTAAAGACCAAGTACATGGTTTTTGGACAAGCTCAGAGGTGAAAAAATTATGGAACAAAATGTCATAATGATGGGACATAAGTTTTATAGATCAGAATTAGAAGATGGATAAAGTACATATTTGATGAACTATATGCGATTTGGTAAAGGAAAATTTGCGTATACACGTTGATACAAAGAAGAAAATTCGTGTATGTGCTAGCACACTAGTTCTATAATACGAGGGGTCCTTACCATGGTATTAGCCCACAATATAGAGTGCAATAACAATTATTTGATCTCGTCCAAGAATAACATTGAAATTTGTGTGGTTATGGCTCATGGTATTGCCTAAGGCTCAAACTATATAAGGAGGTGAAGATCATAGTACTAAGCATGCAAGAGTATGTGAATTGAATGAATAATTCAATATGAATTATATCTGCATGGAATGGGATATAATCAATAGATAGATCTGATATTAGGATGCACTCATGAATACAATGATGGATCAGGCTCTCTAGACTTGAAATGACTATGTATTTGCATGATTTATTTATGAGTTGTTTAGATCTATGGTCTAGCGCATGTTTGTTGAAGTGAAGGGTATAATCTGAGTAAGTTTGTAGTTATGAAGTCGTGTGAGGTCCTGAATTATTTACATATCTATATGTAGGTTTGACTCAAGGAATGTGTGTATACACGCAGGTTATGCTCAGCAAAGGCATGCATATATTCAGTGAAATATATACGCAAGTTGGTTTTGGAATAAGCGTGTATAATCGTGGATTTGTCTTATGGAAGGCGCATATGCAAGCTAGGGTTTTTCTAAAGAATGTTGAAGGAAATGTTTGATCAGCTTTACTGTGTTTCTGTTGTCTATCAATGATGTCTTCATATAGATCTGGGTTGTTTTGAGTATTGATTATGCTGTTAATTGATTATGTATAAATATCAGTGATTGATTGACTGAAAATGATGGATGTCGCTGAATGTATGAGGGCTCTGTAAAACTAGAAAAATATGTATGAATATCTCCGATATATTTTGAGTCTACTCATAACTCTAATATTAGTGTATTAATATCTATACGCAGGTTGCTCCACATAAAAGCGCATATACACGCAGGTTTCTGTAATTAAATTAGTGCATACATTTGTCTTATGAATGATCAGGGTTGTTGTTGATTTTTTGTGTTGATGCAGAAGTTTAGGTTTAGTTCTGTGGGTTGGCTACAGTGATCTCATTGTTCTGTTTGAATTTGGTTGATGGTTGTTTCAATTTATCTACAATTTGTGTTGGGTTAAAATTTGTTGGATCCAATGTGAAAATTTATGAAACATGGTCTACATTGGTTTCGAGGGTCGGAGCCTTCAGTGTGGAAGTCGAAGCTTCCTACCAGTAGAAGCTGGTGATCAGATCAGGGGGTGGTAGCTCCCTTCTAGTGGTGGCTGGTAAACAAGATCTAGGGGTTGGAGCTCCCTTCTAGTAGCAACTGGAGAATGAGAGAAGGTTGCAGCCTTCTAGAGATGGGTGCTTGCGCACTGGTATGAGTCTGAGCCAATACAAGATTGTAAGAAGTTTTCTATATAATAAATATTGAAGACAAAGATGATAGCAATGGTGGTTTCATCCAAATTGGGTTTCCACCTTAAATCCCGGTGTTCATGTGTGCTTCTTATGTGTGATGATTTATTTTGTTCTTATTTCACCTTTTTACTAATTTTTTGATGAATGAATGATGCAGTGTTCTAAGTAATATTACTGAAGATTTATCTGAATAATAAGTGCATTAGGAATATGCAAGCTTCCTTAAAGAAAGATGTTTATATTTCTAGTTGGATTAAGTGAAGTCACATATATAAATCAGTAAAGTAACAAAAATATTGTATGAGTTTTAAATATTGATTCACCCCCACCCCTCTTAGTATTTTCCCAACAAAGAGGATGGAGGAAATGTAATTCTTGGTAACAATGCATCTACAAGAATAATTGGAAAAGGGATTGTCAACATAGATAATGGAATAACAAAGGCTCAAAATATTTTTTATGAGGAAGGACTGAAACATAATCTCTTGAGTGTTAGTGAAATTTGTGATCAAGGCTATGATCTCACATTTAGGTCCAAAAGATGCAAACTTAGAAATGTTGCTACATGAAAGTTGGTGGCAAAGGATAACAAAATCTCAAGCAATGTATAGATTATTGATGGCCCAAAAAAGAGAAAAATGTTGTATGGGAAATATAGAAGAAGCTTGGATATGAAATATAATATTTTGGCACATCAGTTGATCCATTAACTTCCATCTATATTCCACTAGATAGTTCGCCACAAAAGATCAGATAATAAAATACTAAAATGTGGAATCTCTACACTATTACAGTTTTATTAAACTTCTAGATCTGTAAATTTAACTATAATTAGTGCATGCATGTGAACAGGAATTATGAAGAAAAATACAGAATGAAAAAATAATCCCCCCCACACACATAAGACACAAGATATTCTCTGGGAAACCCTTTCGGAAGAAAATATAGCTAGAAGATGAGGTCACTTTGCTCTCTTTCTCTATCTGGAAATACGGCTACATGTACAAAGAAGTAATGCATGTGGCCCATGGGATGCTACAATGCACATATCCTTTTTGTGTTCTATACCTCCTATCTCTCCTAGCTATATTTTCTAAACTATGGAACAAAAATTCTCTCAAAAAAATGGAATACATCTTCCTCCTAGTGGTCCAATTATAACACAACTTGATAGCCTACTAGTGGTTAATTTTGACTACACCAACTCTAAACTAGAGTTACAATATAGACTCTTCTAGAGTATTTTACATCACAAACACATGGATAGCCCCTTTTCCATGAATAATGGGGGTTGACGCGACATCCTCATGAACAATAGGTGTCAAAATTGGAAGGTCAACTTCTAAGTGGCATAAATTTTGCATATAGACTCCAATTGATGGGCTTCTTATGACGTTGGAAATGTCTCTATGTGCATAATAGCATGAAACGGTGTTAAGAAAAAGCAACAAAGTTTTACCCCCCAAAAAATTGTTTGATACCTCAAAATTCTCTCGGAAGGTTTTAGGCCCCATTTTTCCAAATTGGGTCCCACGGGTAAAAATAGTCGCATGAGCTGATTCCTCCACTTTTTCCACTCCAAATACATCAATATGGATGCCAAACAATAAAATGATCCGATTCAGATCATCAATTTTGATAATTTGGTAAAATTTCTAAAAGCGTAGGCAGTGAAGGACATGCCCAAAATATCAAATCACACAATGCCACTTGTAAGGTATACTAGTTTGGCAAAACAAACCAATATTCTTCAAAACAAAAGAATATTCTTGATGCAGGAGCATTAGCTCAGAAAAATACCTTGTGTTTTTTATTAAACCTAGGGGTCTCATGTTTTTAATTTCATGTAAATATTAATATTATTTTTGAGTGATTAATTATATGTGAGAATTTGTAAATGTTTCCAAACAACTAGAAACATGAGAGAAATTAGCCTTGAGATAATTTAGAATTAATTAGGAAGCCTAAGATAGATTTAGTTGCAAGGGTTTAGGGATAAAGATCTATATTTTAGGGGTGTTGATAGATTTGGGGATTTGTTGAGATATTAAAGGGATTGAACTCAAATTAGTGCATTTTTAATTTGTATAAATTGATAGGCCTAAAAGGCAAATGGAGAGGTGAGATTAGAGTGTAGAATAGAGGAAGAGGTTGTAAGCCTCCAACTTTTGTAAAGGGCCAGTAATTTGGAAATCAGGCCAAGAAGCGGGACTTCCATACAAGGTTTGCATAACTAATGAAAGAATTTGATTTTTAAGTGAATTTCTATTGTCTGGTTATGAGACTGTGTTTATGAATTGTATGCAATTAAATGAGTCGAATTTTGGAAAGTATTGTGGGATCGATTTGAATAAATCGATGATTGACATGGTTAAAATCATAACATAAACTTGTGGAGTGTTGAAGGCATTAAATTTCTTTTGAATATTGTGGGAATGGTTGTATTCCAAAGCATTGATTCTATGGTTTTGTATTTAATCAGTGTGCAAGCTCTGTTCTTTTGGATTTCATTGATGTGAACATAAATCTATTTCAAGAATTGTTGTTGGAATCGGAAGAAATTCGATTTTAAAAACCAATGTCAGTTTTTTTATTGAAGACCCAATCCAGAATCATTGTATTTGAATACACTGTTACCATTAACGAGGTTTGGTCGATCGATGAAGAAACATGTTTTTTTGTCATTAACTGTTGAATATACATCGATCTGTGGTGAATCGATGCCTGTGCACAACAGTCCAAATGTAGGAAATTGAAGAATTCAATTTGTGTTTCGGCGGTCATGTAGCAAGACGTGGAGGAATTAGGATTTGCGCGAAAGATTCTAAGGGATACACCCTGGTTTAAATTGAATGGTTCGATGAATTGAAATCGGTTTGAAAAGTCGAATAGTAAATAGAACTCAGAACCTGCGTTGAAAAGGGGGAATGAACCAACATTGGAACGGATCAATGTGTGATTCGTTGGGTTGTTAAACATTGAATGTTCAGAGTTATGGTGCTGGAAACTAAATTAAGAATTAGACCTGAATTGCGCAGTAGAAAATTGTCAGACGGTTTCGATTGGCATAATATGAAATCGATTTTAAATGTCAACTTGTTTTTTTATCTAAATGTACTGTGAGCGCTGTGTGAAGGGCGCGGATCTGAATCTGAAATACAGTGAATTCCTGTTTGAAGCATCCAGAAGAGAGTAAATCGTGTGGAAAACTGTGTGAGTTTTGACTTGTGTATGAATCAGTCACTGGCGGAATTGAACACAAGCAAATACCATAGCTTGAGATGAATCTTGAATCAGCATTGAATTCTGTTCATTGTGAAACACTGTTGAACTAAATCAGTAAAGGCGATTTGCATTGAATGAATGGAAGCATATAGCGCTATTAGCAGTCTGAAGCCCGGAAGAGTGAATGCGTTGGAAAATCAAGGTATGAACCAGCGTTGTTTAAAAAATTGAAATTTTTTTATTGAAGATGGATGTGTGGACTAATGATAAGCGTAGGCTAAAGATTGGGCTATTCGTTTCAAATACTATATCATAATTTTAGGGCTTATCATATATGGAGTCTATCATGATGTTGAATGGAATGGAAGGATCGAAATAATGATGGTCAAATGTTACTTTGAATGGTGATGTTTGTCGTGAAGGGTTGGAGGTGTTAAAAGCAAGGGCACACATAATAATAGAGTGAGGGTGAATGGTGTTAAATGATATGTGCTAATAAACTTCTGCATGAAGTTTTTTATTGAGATTGTTTTAAAGTTTGGGCTGATTGCATGAAAAATTGATTTGAGGTAAGATTCTCATAAACCAGAAAATTTGTGAATCAATGTTACATGCTTCTGCAATTGAAGTGTAGGTAATTGCCCGGAATTGGAGTTTTTATATGGGCAGTTACTAAGATGCATTCTTATATGCACAATGTTAGAAGATTCTGGGTTTTGTAGGGTAACCTGCATCATTTTTGGTATCAGAGCTGGAATAGCTCTGTTTGAAGGATGAAGTTTTTGTTAATTAATTGCATGTGTTAAGATCAGATTTTGAAACTGATGAATATTGCAGCACAGGGATGCAAGTGCAGTTGAGGAAGGAAGCAAGATCAACAGGATCTTGAAGGTGAGTTTGCAATTGATAGTTAACTCTGGTTTGAAGACTATTTGCAGAATTTAGTTGCAGGCATAGTGAAGAAATCTCAGCGGTAAGAAGCAGATCACAGCTTGAGATCAGTGATGGAATCCAGCAGAGGATTCTAGGTGAATGTGGCAGAACCTAAAGATTCAACAGAGGTTGAATGAAAATGACAAGTGTGTGTTTGAAAGTTTCATATGAGAGAAGCCTGAAGGAGCAATGGAGAAATGCTCGAGAAGGTTCCAGCAGAGGACTGGTGATTACCAAAAGACCAGATCCGCAGGAAGGGATTGGTGAGGTAAGTGGCAACAGAAGAGTTTACTGTTGCAGAGGCTTGGTGCAACTCATGAGTGAGAAACTCATGGAGAAGATGACTACTGAAAGTCATAAAGGAGAGAGCAGAGGTTCAGAAAGAGGCCACAGTAGAATGAGGGAGAAAGATGCCAAGACAAATGGCATATTGAAGCAGTGGACTGATGAGGAGTATGAGAAAGAGAAATCTGAGATCATGGTTCATCTCGAGTTGTTGATGGAATTGTTATAGGAAAGTGTGAAAGACCAGAGACATGGTTGGCTGATGAGGAAGAGAGTGAAGTGGCAGAGGCTACAACAGAGAAGAGATCGACAGATAAACATGCAGTTAACGGAAGAGCTGAAGAAGCTCGAGCAGATAATGAGTATGCAGTTGAGACGTGAAGAACTCAGAGCAGCTAAGTTGAAAGTGAAGGTTTCCATTGATGAAACAGAGGAGGAGATCATTGATGATTTCTTGAACTATTGGGCAGATCCATATCAGCTGGATAATGTGAACTCTTGTATTTTTATAGCTGACAATTGTGATGTGATTACAGGTTTTACTGAGGAGGATGTGCAATCTTGTGAAGCTATCACAAGTATGGAAAAGTATCTTTCAGGAGATAAGTACTCAGGAGAAGAAAGCAGTGTTGCGTTTGAAATTGTTACAGTACAAGAAGAAGTTCTTGTGGATGCAGAAGAAGTGAATCAATCTGAAGCACTGATAAGTGAAGCAACAGTTGAGACTGTTGAAACTTGTAGTTTTCCAACTGACAAGTTGTGTATGAATGCAGGGACTGTAAAGGATGATGATATGCTTCAACAATGCCACAGAGAAATTGCATTGTTGGAATAATTGTTGGTGAATTCAGAGTATGATAGAGAGATTGCAGCAGGAGAAAGAGTTCATCATAGTGAACGAAAGGAGAAAGACATCATGGAAATAGATGGTGTGAAGGAAGGACTGGTTGACAGTCTTGAGAATTCTTTGGGCAGAGAGGATCAACATACTGATGTGCTGGTTGAGATGGAAAATTCAGGACAACATACTGAAGAGCTGGCAAAGGAAGACAAGGCACTGATGCCTTATAATTTTTTTTTTAACAAGTGTTTTGTGAGTGCAGGTGTTAATGCAGGTGTTGAAGAACATTTGACTCAGTTGAGCAGTCGAATGAAGGAAGACGAGAATTCTGTGGAAATTTCAAATCCATGGGATGAGGACATTATGTTACTAGAGATGATGCTGAATAGTCAAGATTCAGTACAGGAGGAATCTCAATTTCAGAATTGGGAATTGCAGATGCAGAGAGATGAAGACAACAAAAAAGAGTACACAATGTACCAGTCCAGTAAGTTGTTGATAGGAGGAGGCAGAGGAGAAGTTTTCCATTGCAGAAAACAAGAGTGCATGGATGATTGGGTGGTAGTATAGACGGAGCAAGAAAGAAGTCAGCAAGTGACAGTAAAAATTGAACGAGTAAGAACTGAGCAAGTCGTCTTAGCTCAGCAGACAACAAGAAATCAACAACCTGAAGATTTATTGGACCGATAAATTGAACTAATAAGAAGAATCATGTTGAAAGTGTCTCAGAGGAAGACAATAGTAAGAAAGAGAAGCAACAGCAGCAGCAAAATGAAGACGGAGACATATTGTGAAAGTGCAGCGAGTGGAGCAAAACAGCATAAGATATGGAGACCTGGAGAAAAGCAGCATACGATAGCAGAAATTGATAATAAGTTGCAGAACAAAATGTGGGATCCAGGCGGACAAAGACTTAAATGCATGATCTGGAGATCATAGTCATTTTCTACCTTGGGAGTCTGATGCAGGAGCATTAGCTCAGAAAAATACCTTGTATTTTTTATTAAACCTAGGGGTCTCATGTTTTTAATTTCATGTAAATATTAATATTATTTTTGAGTGATTAATTATATTTTTAAATTAATTATATGTGATAATTTGTAAATGTTTCCAAACAACTGGAAACATGATAGAAATTAGCCTTGAGATCATTTAGAATTAATTAGGAAGCCTAAGATAGATTTAGTTGCAAGGGTTTAGGGATAAATATCTATCTTTTAGGGGTGTTGAGAGATTTGGGGATTTGTTGAGATATTAAAGGGATTGAACTCAAATTAGTGCATTTTTAATTTGTATAAATTGATAGGCCTAAAAGGCAAATGGAGAGGTGAGATTAGAGTGTAGAATAGAGGAAGAGGTTGTAAGCCTCCAGCTTTTGTAAAGGGCCAGTAATTTGGAAATCAGGCCAAGAAGCGGGACTTCCATACAAGGTTTGCATAACTAATGAAAGAATTTGATTTTTAAGTGAATTTCTGTTGTCTGGTTATGAGACTATGTTTATGAATTGTATGCAATTAAATGAGTCGAATTTTGGAAAGTATTGTGGGATCGATTTGAATAAATCGATGATTGACATGGTTAAAATCATAACATAAACTTGTGGAGTGTTGAAGGCGTTAAATTGCTTGTGAATATTGTGGGCATGGTTGTATTCCAAAGCATTGAGTCTGTGGTTTTGTATTTAATCAGTGTGTAAGCTCTGTTCTTTTGGATTTCATTGATGTGAACATAAATCTATTTCAAGAATTGTTGTTGGAATCGGAAGAAATTCGATTTTAAAAACCAATGTCAGTTTTTTTATTGAAGACCCAATCTAGAATCATTGTATTTGAATACACTGTTACCATTAACGAGGTTCGGTCAATCGATGAAGAAACGTGTTTTGTTGTCATTAAATGTTGAATATACATCGATCTGTGGTGAATCGATGCCTGTGCACAACAGTCCAGATGTAGGAAATTGAAGAATTTGATTTGTGTTTCGGCGGTCATGTAGCAAGACGTGGAGGAATTAGGATCTGCGCGAAAGATTCTAATGGATACACCCTGGTTTAAATTGAATGGTTCAATGAATTGAAATCGGTTTGAAAAGTCGAATAGTAAACAGAACTCAGAACCTGCGTTGAAAAGGGGGAATGAACCGGCATTGGAACGGATCAATGTGTGATTCGTTGGGTTGTTAAACATTGAATGTTTAGAGTTATGGTGCTCGAAACTAAATTAAGAATTAGACCTGAATTGCGCAGTAGAAAATTGTCAGACGGTTTTGATTGGCATAATATGAAATATATTTTAAATGTTGACTTGTTTTTTTATCTGAATGTACTGTGAGTGCTGTGTGAAGGGTGCAGGTCTGAATCTGAAATACAGTGAATTCCTATTTGAAGCTGCCAGAAGAGAGTAAATCGTGTGGAAAACTGTGCGAGTTTTGACTTGTGTATGAATCAGTCACTGGCGGAATTGAACACAAGCAAATACCATAGCTTGAGATGAATCTTGAATCAAAATTGAATTCTGTTCATTGTGAAACACTGTTGAACTAAATCAGTAAAGGCGATTTGCATTGAATGAATGGAAGCATATAGCGCTATTAGCAGTCTAAAACCCGGAAGAGTGAATGCGTTGGAAAATCCAGGTATGAACCAGCGTTGTTTAAAAAATTGAAATTTTTTTATTGAAGATGGATGTGTGGACTAATGATAAGCGTAGGCTAAAGATTGGGCTATTCGTTTCAAAGACTATATCATAAGTTTAGGGCTTATCATATATGGAGTCTATCATGATGTTGAATGGAATGGAAGGATCGAAATAATGATGGTCAAATGTTACTTTGAATGGTGATGTTTGCCGTGAAGGGTTGGAGGTGTTAAAAGAAAGGGCGCACATAATAATAGAGTGAGGGTGAATGGTGTTAAATGATATGTGCTAATAAACTTCTGCATGAAGTTTTTTATTGAGATTGTTTTGAAGTTTTGGCTGATTGCATGAAAAAATGATTTGAGGTAAGATTCTCATAAACCAGAAAATTTTTGAATCAATGTTACATGCTTCCGCAATTGAAGTGTAGGTAATTGCCCGGAATTGGAGTTTTTATATGGGCAGTTACTGAGATGCATTATTATATGCACAATGTTAGAAGATTCTGGGTTTTTCAGGGTAACCTGCATCAATTCTACATCTAGGCATATGGAAATCATTCACACAAACCTCTGTGGACTAGCTAGGACTCAAACATTGACGGGTGAAAGGTATTTTATGATTATCATCAATGATTATACAATAATGACTTGGGCTACCTTTCTTAAATAAAAATTAGAGGCTTTTGAAAAATTAAAATCTTTCAAGGCTCAATTTGAAAATGAAATAGATCTAAAAATAAATTCCTAAGAAATGAAAGAGGAGGAAATTTCACATCAAATGAATTCAATGATTTTTGTGAACATCATGGAATCATAAGAAAATTTACAATTGTGAGAACTCCACAATGCAATGGAGTTGCTAAAATAAATAAATAAAGAAAAAGTACAAAACATGGTCACATCAATGCTCTTTGAAGATCAATTACTAGATAGATTTTGGGGAGAAGTAATATATACAATAGTCTATATTTTGAATAGATCTCAAATAAGGGCAAATGATAATAAAAATCCCTATGAAATATGGAAACATAGACCAACCATTGTCAAACATTTGCAGGGTTAGGAAAAATAACCTCCTCATTAATGAGGAGCCTTATATATGTAATGGAGTTTGCCCCCAAAACAATATTTTTTAATTTAAACTACAATTCCGTTCTTTTACTAAGTCTAAGATTTTGCATACATGTTTTGAGTGTTCCTCTCACATGTTGCTAAAGATAATGATATTGTCTAGATAAATCACAATGAAACAACCCAAGTGAGGAAAGAAAGTTCCACTATACAAAAGCCCCTAAAATGTCTCGGGAGGATTAGTGAGGCCATAAGGCATCATTAATCAGTCATATACAGAAAAGTTATTATTGAACATAGTCTTCCAATTATCATTGTTGGTTGTACAAACTTGGTGATACCTAGTTGTGAGATCCAATTTTATAAATAACTTCACCCCTTTGATTTGATCTAATAATTCATCAATTGCGGCAAATGGTAATTGCAGAAATTGCAAGGAATTTGCTACTACTAATGAAATCAGACTGAAATCAAGAGACAAAAAATTATTCTACTATTTTCAGAAAGGAAAACACATCATAGAAACACATGCAACCATCATAACACAATGAACACAATTATTTTTCAAGGGAACCCAACTGGGAAAAACCCCTCCCACGTTTTTATTATATCATATGAGAATTTTTTTTATCAATTATAATGGCTGCTTCACACATGAAGCACACCCTGCACTATAATTATGATCTCCTCCTCCTGAGACTAATCTGCAAAAGACTTAGCCAAATCTTGGCCTCCTGCTCTTCCTATTTCCTTGCGCAATTACTAAGGAAATTAGCTCCTAAAGAATAGGATATGCCCCTATTTTCTTGCGCAATTCCCAAGAGGAGAGTGTCACCTTATGCATATAAATTTTATATACTCTCTAGTATATAATAATAGACGCATTGATGGAATTTTCCTCCACTCAACGAGGCAATTCGAATTCCATTTGTGACTGGGTCTATTTTTGGAAAATTGATCAATTAGCTAAGAGATAAATTAGCTAAGAATTGTTATAACTACTCAACAGAAATCCTATTGACTCCAATAAACACTAGATCTCAGTTAAATAAGTTTAACTAACAATAACTCCACTAAATTTCTAAATTTTAGCAATAAACTCATGCACAACTCTACTTCTAGCCTATAATTTGAATTTTTTTATTTAACTAGGAGAAAAAGCCACGTCACTCCAGCTAACTGCAATCCAATTCATCTTGTTGATGTGGAAAAACGTATTTTTCCATTTGAATAAGGCACAATTAAAATGAATCCTTTTCTTGCTACAATTCCAACACTCCCTCTTAACAAGAAAAGGGTTATGAACAACCCAATCCTACTCTTGTACGAATGTACTATAACACAACTCCCTCTCACTATTTTTGTTGCTACTACAACAACTATAACTATGAATAATCCAAAATACTGAATCAATTATGTCTCTGAGCTGCAACTATCTCATGAATCTCTGAGTGCTACTAGCCTGCAACTGTTGCCCAAGATCTAACTACATCAACTAACACTGATCATTCTGCTACTAATTACTATGGGCCCCTGTAGCAAGGGTATTGATACATAAGAAGAGTATACTGCAACTGTTGTTGCTCTCTTGTGGACCATTTCCAAATCTTTGCAACTTTGGGACTATGGCTATACATCACCCCACCTCACTCTTGGAGGTATAACTGCATGTATGGAAAAATATACCTCTAGCTTGTAGATATTTTTCACTCTAACACCAATATGTTCTACTTGTCCAATAGTAACATGATTCAGATAATCTTTCCCCTTACTGAAGAACACATCATATCCATGGTCTTTAAGTACAACTACAAAAACTAATTTTTTCTTCAAACCAAGCACATACATTACATCCTTTAGGAGAATATGAGAGCCTGACTACATAGTGCTAATTCCTTTGGTACTATACCTTCCATCATCTCCAATATCTATGTGTAATTGTAAGTCCTTCTCCTCTATGTTGTTCAAGAACTCCTTACTTCCTGTCATATGATATGAGGCACTAGAACCTAGGTACCACTCACTTCCTCCTACTATGTTTGTCATGAAAAAAATTATGTTGAAATCCAACTCGAATTGTGATCTAAGAGCATATCATCCCGCTGTTGCAAGATCCTTACTGGATTTCTTGTGTGGACACTTGGTTGCATAACGTCCATACTTATGGTAGTGAAAGCATTTAATTTTACTGAGGCCTTTCTTCTTGTCATGTTTTTTGCTGGATTCTACCTCGCCTTGGGCCTTCTTTCCTTTTCCAAATAGAGCACAATATTCTTCCTCATATGCAGTGGATGTGACACCATCTATAGTGATTCTTCTGATATCCTCCTGCACAAAATCAAACCAATGTATCTCCCAATCTAGTAGTTTGTATCTTCCATTGATTGAAACCTGATAGTTGTGCTAGGACTTCGAAATACCTAGGATTTCTAAGCTCATAAGTTCAGATGATGGCACATTTTCTCCTACTCCTCCAAGTTCACCTCAAACCTTAGTGAATATGGAAGGAATGGTTTCATTTTTATGCATTTTAATTCTCCTAATTTTATCTTTCAATGTCAATTTCCTAGCATCGCTGCTGCTCTGGAATATATTTTTGAGAGTTGTCCACATTGAAAAAGGAGTCTCCTTTCCATGCAAGTTCAAAACCACATGATCTATGATGCCCTCCAGAATAATTATCCCGACTCTTGTTGTGTCTTAATTCCACTGAGAAACATCTTGTGCATATGATGATGTTGGTTTTGGAATATCAGTTTGTGTATATTCCGATACTCAATTTTCATCTAGGAAAACTTCCATCCTGTCTTTCCAAGCACACAAATTTGATGTGCCCTGTAATGCACACTCCAGCCTCAATCAGTTGAAAGACATTTTTCTTGCACTGAAGAGAATTTTCACCAAAAAATCTGCTTTCACTGAAGAGAATTTACACCCAAAAACCCGTAAAATGAAATTCTCTAAGAGAAGATCTCGAACAAGGTTTCTATGTAGTCTTCTAATGCTCTGATACCATGTATAATTTTCAAGAAATTTGTTGTTGCTATTGAAATTAAACTGAAATCAAGAGACAAAATTTTCTTCAACTATTCCATGGAAAGGAAACACACGATAGAAAAACATGAAATAACATGAAACCATCATAACACAAGGAACATAATGATTTTACAGGGGAACCTAACTAGGAAAACCCCTCCTATTTTTGTATTATATAATATGAGAAAAAAATCGATCAATTACAATGGTTTATTCACACATGAAGCACACCCTACATTGTAATTATGATCTCCTCCCCCTGAGACTGCTCTGCAAAATTCTTAGCCAAATATTTG
Source organism: Pinus albicaulis (assembly GCA_034641835.2). Classification (NCBI taxonomy): domain Eukaryota; kingdom Viridiplantae; phylum Streptophyta; class Pinopsida; order Pinales; family Pinaceae; genus Pinus; species Pinus albicaulis. The sequence continues at coordinate 1,609,395,822 of CM076575.1, read as the reverse complement.
CCTCTTTATCCTCCTATTTCCTTGCACAATTCGTAAGGAAATTGTCTCCTAAAGAGTAGGAGAAGCCACTATTTTCTTGTGCAATTCCCAAGAGAATAGTGTCACCTACTGCATACAAGTTGTATACACTCTCTTGTATAAAATAATAAATACATTGATGCCTTTTTCTTCCACTCAACTATGAAATTTGAATTCCATTCATGACTAGGTCTATTTTTAGTAAATTGATAAGTTAACTAAGAGATCAATGAGTTAACAATGGTTATAACTACTCAACCGAACTCCTATTGACTCCATTAAAGACTAGAGCTCAGTTAACTGATTTTAACTAATCATAACTCCACTATATTGCTAAATTTTAGGAATAAACTCATGCACAACTCTAATTAAACCCTATAACTTGAATTTACTGGTTTAACTAGGATACAAATCCATGTCACTCCAACTAACTGCAATCCAAGTCAGCCTGCTGCTGTGGAAAATAAAATTTTTCCATTTGACTAAGGCAAAAGACAAATGAAGCCTTTTCTTGCTAAAATTCCAACAATAATAGTTTTTATAATTAATTTTTTAAGTGCATGATGATCAATGACCAAATTCCATTCTTGCTACTCTTTCCTCAAAATAGAAAATCTGGAGGAGCCATAAGAGGATGAGTTTGGTTGGATATGGTTGGATTCCAAATGAGCCTAAAATTGACATTCTATTTTACCTACCTTAGTTGGTGAGAGATGGTAGGATTGGGAATTGTGAAGTGAAGCCTTGGACATTAAATCAATATAAATTTCAATATTGGAAAGAGAAGGTTACCCATTAGAGTGTTCAAAGAAATAAAAAAAACTGAAAAATCAAGAGTTGCATATACAAGGAGGATTCAGGGGTGAGAGAGCATCAAGATTAAGTGGTTGCACCAAAAAGAGTGCTAGAAATTTATTCAAACTAACTTGATGGAATTCAACTTTATCATAAAATTGAAGGGAAAGGAGGTCGATGCAAATTTGAGTTCATAAAATTTTCCCTCTTTGTGGAGTTTATATGTATTTTTAAGAGAATTCTAGAAACATGGTAGTGGTGCTAGTACGGAATCCCTTAAAAAAATCACAAGTAATCTGAATAAGATATATCCCCTTGATAAGGAAATATCCAGTATAAAATGGGATGTAACAAAAATAGTTAACCAATAGGTGAGGCTCATGATTCTAGACCCAAATTAGATGGTATGGAATCACATGGGTTGTTGTTGGGATGTTTAAGTCTGTGATAAAAATATTATTTTGGCTTCTATTATCAAGGATGAAGGTAATGATTTAATCCTTGACTTGACAATTGTGAAAGAAAATTAGGTTAGTATAGTGGGAAGAGGAATCATGATTCATTAACAAGATGGATGGGTTTGGACTAGTCAGATTTGAAAGAGTCATGAATTTAGTATTGGTGGAGGGAAAAGGAGACAATCACTAAGTGGGAGCCTCTAGATTCTACTCATCAATAAATAAAGCCTTGGAAACATTGCATTTTTTGATGGATTTATAATTTGCAGTTGAATGATTTGAGGATTTGTGGTAATTACATTAGCTTCCAAGATGAGGTGGTGAAAGTGAGGCAACATGAGAGGGTGAAGAAATGTATAATATGGTGGGGAGTGTGTGGGTAGAAGGATTTTGAATAAGAGAAAAATGAGAATATTTCTCTAGTTTTCATTTGATAGCAAGGGTGTGAAGAAACACTTGGTCTAACACTATCCTTCCAAACATTTCCACTTCATTCTTATAAGCCATAACAAAATAGAATTAAATTTAATGATGATTACCTCTTCAAAATCATATATCTAAAGCTAAATCCTAAGCTTGACGAAGAGTTTAATGCCATTGGATGGAATGCCCTATACTTTGATGAATATACAACCATCAGTTTTAGGGGGTTTTATGAGTACCTTAGGGATTAGAATCATCGAAGGAGGGATAAAAAATATGCATTCGATATTGTAATGGGTGTAGATGACAAAACTACTTATTGGATCTCACTCAAATCAACATTGAAGTCTTAAAAGTCCATGTGAGAATACAACCAGGTTCACACTACACCTCTTAACTATTTTTTCTTAATGAGGAGACATCGAGTCTCTTGGGAATCTGGACAAGTTTTGAAGTAAAAACTTAAGCCATGGATCATGTTATCAAGTGTTTCACCTTGAATTTTGATAGCAGATCTAGGAAGTGTGATACATGTATCTAGCTAAAAGTTAAGTGTAGTATTATGTTAGGGTTTTGGTGCACGTAGCATTAGTTAATGCATGAGCCAATTCTTGAATGATGTTAGAGGGAGAATATTATACCTCTTATGCCCTTTATGGATCTCTACAGGGTAGCATACTAGATGCAAAATTGAAATATGCATGTAAAGGATATGAATATGATACCTAGGGTGGGAGGTGAATACCTCAAAGAAATATAGGGAGTCCAAAAAAATTTGGTTGAGGTGCATTAACCAAAAATCCAAATATATAATAAAAGAGAGAACCTAAGGCACAAAATGATCACCAATTTTCTACAAATAAATGTTGGGGTGGGATTGGGAGGCCTTGATAAAAAATAAAAGAACCAATGTTGTGAAGCCCAAGTTTTAGCCTTTAATAGCAATCAATATGGATCTTAGCTCGTTGGAGAAAATTTTATTTAGAATTCAGCATAAAGACATAAAATGAGAACTAAAAGAGATATATTTATTCCCTTTTAGGCCCAAAATGGCTTATAAAGAGGATTACAAAAACCTTAAATGATATATTCAAATTTAACTTGGATGGACTTGGGCTCAAGTCGCACTTGGTTATAATTATTAATAGTTATAATCTAAAGATTTGCACCTTTATGGAGAAGAACATTCTTGGGTTGTGCACTCATGTTTAGAAAATTCATGATGAATCTCATCATTCCACACCTTCCTTAAATTCAACCACAATATCGAAGACAAACCTACCTTTAATAATATTGTAATGTTGTAGCTATGTGAGGGCATGAAGAAACACGTGTTACTAGGTGAGGGCCTTGGGAAATAAACTATTAAAGAATAATTATTTTATTGGTGGTAATTATTTATCTATTCCCATTTTAAAGATGGATTTGACATTGATAAGGAACTCAAAGGACCTCTTCCAGAAAAATAATCCATACACTTGAAGTAAGTTGAGCCCAATATAGTGCCATGTAGCTATGAAAAACTCATTAGAGACCATTTAACTTAGAATCTTTTTCATCACTCATTTCCATCACCCTACCCAAATTTATCTTTAGTGCATTACATTTCTCAAGTGCTTCTTTTATAACAAGCATTCTAAAGAAGTTTTTCATGGGCCAATCCCTAGAGTTAAGAAAAAGAAGCTAAGACTATATCTGGGAACCTATATATTGATTAATCTCATTAACCTTTAAAAAATGAATTAACAACTTGTGACTAATGAGTTTAATCAAAGAAAGTCTTTCACGGTAATAGGATACCTCTTTAAACTCTTCCTTGGCTACTTTATGGCACAAGTGTTGGACACAACTATTTTTCAAATGAATCATTGCAAGAAGGATGTGATTTGAGTAATTGCATCAATCCACCATTCCATTTAAGTGTTTACTCCTCATGGAATAGATCTAATATGAAAGTTAAGCATTGACAATGGGAAATAATAAACATTAAATAGGACTTGAGTATTCTTGTTTTTTTGTTGCACCTTAGGAGATAATGAAAAGCATGGGATGATGATCAAGGAGAGTGACCCCACCCAAGGCTTAAATCAATGTATCTCCATCATAGTGGAAAAAGAACATGTTTTTCTCTAACAATATAATTATTCTGAGTCACTTCATATCTCTTTCAATACGAACAACATTATTTTAATAGGTGAACCATATCTTTGATGACTCAATTACTTAAAAAATGTTAGGGTTATGAAGGAAAATTCTAGTGTTTAGGCCATTCAAAATTGGATGTTCTAATTGGGTCATGTTAACATGTTTAACCCAAATTTTTTCATCATGAGACTCCAAATTATTGAAATTTCCACAAACTAGTATAATTCTAGGTGGAATTCAAGTAGTCAGGAGTGCATACAAACTGGAAAATTTGATTACTTTACCATGAATATTGAGGGTCACCACAAAAATATATTAGATAGGTAAATTCATTGATCAATAATAAATGAAGTCAACTTGTAAGAGTTAAGAGTGGTGTTTTCCCCCTCACTCATTTTCATGCCTAGTATGGAGCATGTATAATTTAGTTTAGTGTCATGATCAACATGAAATTGGTCACCTCAACTTCTCATAAACACAGGATGTTCAATTTTGAACCAATAACAAACTTGATGAATCATGCTCTTCATGAAAATGCTAGTTATTATTATATATTTCTTATATGAACTGCTTGAGTGAAACTATTAATGTTTTTATCCTTCTATTTTCCATACAAACATAAGGATGAATTTGCGTTGAGTAAGGATAGAAGTTTTTACTGAAAAACAAACCATTGAATATATGACCAAAATAAGTCCAAAAAGTAACTAAATATAACATGTATAAATATATTCACTACGATGCAATATGAATAGATGTATTCAATGTCTATTTTTAAAATTCTACTAAGTAAAATAATGAAAAGTATGGGATGATTATTAAAGAGAGTGACCTCACCCAAGGCTTTAATCAATGTACCTCCATCATAGTGGACAAATAGCATGTTTTTCTCCAACAATATAACTCTATCTAGTTGCTTCATGACTCTTTCAGCGCTAACACTAAGGTTTGAATAAGTGAACCATAGCTTTAATGGCTCAATTACTTGATACTTGTTAGAGTTATAATGGCCAATTTTAGTGCTGATACCATTTAATTTTGTGTGTGCTCATTACTTCATGTGAACGTGGTTAACCTAAGTTTGTCATCATGGGACTCCACATTATTGGAATTTCTACAAAATAGTCTAACTCTAGGTGGAATTCATGTATCCAGTGGAATAGCATAGATATATTTATTATTTTGAGAAAATAAGTGCATATGAATTGGGAAAGTTTGGTACTTTACCATTAATATTGAGGGCCTCCCATAAAACTATATTTGATAGGCCAATTTCTTGATCAATAATAAATGAATCCAACTTGTAAGAGATAAGAGTGGTGGTTCCCAACTCACCAAACCTCATGCTTTGTTAGATCCCTATATTACTAGTGTAGCCATCTTATTGTTATTATTAGTGTATCCCCCTTATTGTTATTGTTGTTCCCATGTAGATTCGATATTTTTATTGTTGTGCCCCATATAAGCCCACTATTGCTATTGTTGTTCCCTTACATTATTATTATTATGTAGGATCTAATCATATTGTGACCCCTTAGAATCCTATATATAACAATGAGGTCTTTTCATTTGAATCATCTAAGAATTATTCATTTATGTGAAAGGAGGTTTCCCCCATGAAGAGGCTAATTTTCAAGTCATTGATAAATCTTTTCGTCTGTTTTGTGATATGGTTGCATAACATTTAGTATTAAAGCTTTGTATTTTAGGGTTTTTCTACTTTTAACATTTCATCTTGGAATTTTCGCTATATTTTTTTTTCTACAAATCTTCAAAAGTTGAAATTACAACCACGTGGAGCCAAAATCTTGGTGAATTTCGTGTAGAAAGTTCAAATATTGGTTCGCTATATTTTTAGAGACTTTGGTCTGAAGAAGTTAGGGTTTCTGCATGCTCCATAATTTAGTCTCAAAAAATTTTGCGTGTATTAATTTCAGGGCCAAAGGTTGAAACAATGACACATGACACCCCATACAAGTTCGTTGTATGGAACCAGTCCATAATTTGGTCACCGTGGGAGATTTGGCATCAATTTATATTGAAGAATCCAATATTGGTCTAACTTGTGGCATTAGAAATAAGACTTAGAGTTTTACCATAGGACGAAGTTTTATACCTTGGAAGGCTGAAAGTTTAGAGATAAAATAGTTTCAATATAAATCTCTAAAAAGAAAGAAGAAAAATGTGTGTATTTTTTTAGATTTTCGTAAATTTTGTTTGAAAAATCAGCCTAAAGCAATTCAAAGGGCATAATAAAGAATAAATATCAATATTTGTTTCCAATATGCCTCATAACAAAAAAATGGATACTCCCAGTAAAAAACTAGAAAGATCTACTATGGCACATGAAGAAGAGTAATAAATGAAACTTGATATATCAAAATTACGCAACCAAGTGCAACAGATTTTTCTCTTGGAAAGAGTAACCAAAAATGAAATGGAAGCTAATATGGATGGTTTGAAGAATGGTTTCAAAGCAAAAAATGAAGGTTTTAAGGATGGACTAAAAGCAGACATGGAAGGTTTGAATGATGGAATAAAAGTAGACATGAAAGCTAAGATGGATGGTTTGAAGAATGATTTAAAGCTGACATGGAAGGTGTAAAGGAAGGTTTGAGAAAGTTGCTACAGTAAATTCTTCCTAATGGAGAAAAGGTATTTCATGAAACTGATGATGAGAATCAAAGAAATGTTAATCATGATTTTAGATACTCTAACTTTGGATTGAAGGCCAACTACATTCCAAAGATCGATATGATGAATTTTGATGGAAAGGATCTGATAACATGGATACTACCTATGGAGCAATAGTTTTATCTACATGTTGTGAAAAACACACAAAAGGTATGCATCACATCTCTATATTTAGAACCCAATAAATTTTCATGGTATTGATGGATTTTTTCTCATAAACCACTTGTCACTTGGTCAATTTTTACAAATGAAATGATAACACATTATGAGGATACAAAGAGAAACACCTTCTTTAGTCAATTGATAAATCTCCAACAAAATGGTTCAATTTTGGAACACATTGAGGACTTCCAAAAATGGAATATTAGGGTAACTGATATTCCAAAGGAGCATAGGATTGTTGTATTCATAAGAAATTTAAAGGATAACATCCAACATGAGGTTTTCCTTTGGTAACTTGATTCATTGGAGAAGGGATTTAGGGTGGAATTTTTTTTTGAAAGTAAAATTATGGAAACAATGAAGTATACCACTCATAACCATAAAGATGGAAGTGTTTCTTTTCCTAGCCTTCCACAACCTACAAGGTTGACACCACAAAAATTGGAGGAAAAAGGAGAAAAAGGGCTTTGTTACAATTGTGATAGAAAATACACTAAAGGCCATAAGTGTGTTGAGAAGAAATTATTTTACATAAATTGTGAAGAGGAGGAAGAAAAGGAACAAGAAACATCAAAAGAAGAGGATATACACCAGGAACTGTTAATTTGAGATAAAAATGATATATTTTATGCTTAAGCACAATTTAATTCAATGTTTCTTATTATCCCAATATCAATTTCCAATTTAGCAACCACATTAACTTAATTGCATTGATAGTAAATGCAGATAGAACATTAAAAAAAAACTGCAGAAGACAAGGCAAGACAAGAGGACATAATATTTGGCGGATGCCACGGAAAAAACCTAATGTAGGAAAACCCTTTGATCAATTCTTCTTATTATTATTCAATAGTTCAGTAGAGAGAGAGAGAGTAAAAATTTCAAGTTTACTTGCCCAAAAACAATACTGAAAAAACAACAGTCAATATCAGTCAACTGCAACCCTAACTAGAAATTCAATGTTGGTCAAAGAGGCTCCAAAATTTCCTCCAAGCAGCTCGGTCAACAACAAACCAATCCAACCTTCCAAAGAGAGAAATTCAACCCAAAACAATCCAGTCAAACCTAGTCAAATACTGTTTAATTCTGTGGTCAAACTTGAAGTCAACACTGAAGTCCAACCAAGTCAACCTGTCCCAAATGCATTGAAAATTGTGCAAATAAATGCAATATTCAGAAATAAAAATTTCTGCCTTGAAACCGTAGTAAAAGGAGAAGGTTTGACCCTCAGTAAACCCTGACCTATTTCTCTGAAATCGACCTGCAATCTGACCCTACAATTTTTCCTTTTGTTCACACATGCGAGGTAGAGAGAGGTTGCTCCAAGTTGTATGAACCAATAAGGATAGGAGAGATATGTATGTTGAGATGAGATGATTTCCAAATGAGGAGAAGGTCACTCCAATTTATACAAATCGTTGAGGGTGTGGAGACACATTTGTTGGGGTTTATGAGCCTACATTTGACCAAGGCCGACCTTGACAACTTGCACATGTGTGAATAATAAATTTAAAATAACACTTCTACTTGTCCAAAAAAGATGATATTTCGATCAATATTGTACCTCTCGAAAATAGAAATCCAATAAAAATATAATCTCCATCATATGAGTTGTCCAAGGTGGATTTTTTCCCTAGTTTCCAATTTTAACACTCCCTCTAAACTAGGGAGAATTCCACCTACCAATCCATTTGCCATCCTATACCATCTCGGTCATCCCTACTCTAATTTTCTCTACTGAACCATGAAGTAATAATGAAGAATAATTGATCAAGAATGAGTCATAAGACCTTGCCACTCTCCACTGACTCAAGTCATTCCAAAGGTAGAACCTCAATTGATCCCATTTCAATATGTTTGAACACCATGCATCCTAACATAGAGACTACGACAATACACTATGCATCCATCGGTAGTGCTATGGCCTCTATCCTCATTTCCCAACTCATTTTCTAGAGGAGCATTACTTCCCTTGAGTCCCGGATTACATGGATAGAATGTATGTTTGGGAATCAATAAGAGAAGGTGAACCACTCATCCTATGCATATGTCAATCATAGGGGAAGGTGAACCACTCACCCTACACACATCCCAACCATCATGGGGTATCATAGGGGAAGGTGAACCACTCACCCTATACACAATGCACCACTAGGTGAAGGTGAACCACTCACCCTATGGTCGCTCATAGCTCCAAGAAGTACCCTAAGCCCCAAAGAGCTCCTAGAGCTCAATATCAAACTCATGCAGTACCCTCATAGGAGGGTCTTTCCATGACTCCAAGTCTCTCACATAAGATTAAGAATTTTACCTTCCCTAAGGCTTCATGAGAATATCTACGAATTGCTCATCAATACCAATGTGATGGAGCCTTATTGCTCCCTGTTGTACCATATCCTAGATAAATTAGTGCCTGATATCAATATGCTTGGAGCGGTCGTGGAACACGGGATTCTCTGAAAGGAGAATCCCACTTTGGTTGTAGCAGTAGAACATGGTAGTATCTAGAACATGCTCAAATAGCTCACTAAAGAGCTTCCTTAACCAAAAAAATTCACAACAGGCCATACTAGCAGCAATGTATTCGACCTCGACGGTGCTTAAAGCAACCGATTTCTGCTTCCTTCTCATCCAGCATATCGAAGCATAATCTAGTGAGAATAAAAAACCATATGTGCTCTTATGATCCACCACACTACTAGCCTAGTCAACATCAGTATATCCATGGGGCCTCAAGTTCCCGGTAGTGTATCTCAATCCATAGTGATTTTTCCCTGGAGATATCTCAAGATATTCTTGGCAGTAATCTAATGTATGTGATGAGGCTTGACCATAAATTGACTCAACATATTCACAACAAAGCGTACGTTTGGGTGAGAGTTCACCAAGAACATCAGGGCCCCCACAAGTTGTCGATACTATTAGAGTCGGTCTTTACATCCCTCCGTCAGAGATCATTTCTCTTATTGCATTTCATTTTTAGGGGTCTCATTCAGCTCATTCATCTGCATTCCGTTAGGGGCATGCCATTATCTGACGGAAGGGCTTTTTTCTCTCATTTTCCTCATGTTTGTACCTGTTGGGTTGGTCAAAATTTTTCAAAATTCATCAAAGTTGAGTTCATGTCATTTACAGTCATAGATGGTATTTTGGTCAAAAAGAGTCTTTCAGTTTCTAGGTCTAGGGTTTGGTCTTCACAAATGTTAAATAATGCCCGCAGGCCATGAGGATGTCTTCAATAAGTTTTCATTTCAAGATCTTCATCGTCAATAATGCTCGAGGATGTTTCTTCTTCAAAACTCTGTTTTGAAGAAGAAATTGTCAAATTTATTGTTTGTAATAAATATGTATTTTAAATTTTTCCGCCATGAATTACTTCAAATGCAGACTCTGGTCATCCTTTGCCAAAGTCCAACGCCACCATCCCTGCAAAAATAAACCAAGAAAACATCATTTCAAGCCAAAAAATCAAAAGGAAATTTGAAAAACAGAGTTATATGGAAAGTGAAGAAATGTTAATTTTGAAACATTACAAAGTGGGTCTTTACAAAGAGAAAATCAAAGCCATGACTCTATATAGATATTCCAATTTTTATCAATTCCATTTTCATTCAAGAGGTCTCTTGAAGTTGAAGTTCAGTGGTGAGAAGGTGATTTTGTCATTTTGAAAAACCAAGACTGTGTTCAAGGCTGCGCGGCGCATTGGGTAAGCGCGCGACGCACTGGGGCTGCGCGACGCATTGGGCGTTTTCACACAGTGTTTTTTTCCTTTGGCGCGGTGCATCCACAGGACGCGGCGCACTGGGCTTGTGCACGGCGCGCAGAGCCTCCAAGGCCAAATTCATTTCCGCTCCATAAAAATTCAATTCGATTCAGCTCATTTTTCTCCAAGTAAGTTCGACCATGCTTGTTCAGTGATTTTAGTCATGTGTGGTGTGGTTTAAAGGCGAATACATTAGAGTTTGGTTGGTGAAAGAACAAACCCTATATCCATATTAAAATCTGCTCCCTATGGTTTGAAAAGAAGTGTTGTAATTTGACTATTGGTGTTATTTGTGTTAAACGCTCCCACCCCATTTTCATTTGTGTTCCCATCACTGTTATCATATTGTTATCATAATCCCCTCTCCTATTCCCGCTGTCCCATATCCCTTATACCCTTTGTTCCCATGTTTTCATCCTCAAATCCTATCATTGTCTATCACATCCCTTCCTTCATATCATTGATAAATTTCTAATTCCCAAAACATTCAAGGACTGTCTCTATATCCTTGATTTCACTTAACCCAAGTATATCTTGTCATTGCACTCCTATCCCTAAAAACTACCCCCATCACCATCTCTCACTCCCATATCACTTATAAAATCTCCAAATCTGAAGTTCCCCAAGCAGTAAGTGACTGTCCTTTCACTCCAAATTCACTTGACAGTCTATTGTATTCATTGTGATATTTCCTCACAGCCTCTCATTACATATGTGGCACACTTGGTATTGAAAGACAAACTCTTATTTTCACCACATACATATCAACATATACTTGTCAAACACCTTGTTTTCAGCACCATGTCAGAGACAAATTCATCATATGAGCAGGGATATGAGCAAGACAGTGACTCAACCACCGAGCTAAATGTACCAAGGAGGTCTCATAAAAGTGGCAGGCACGTCAGGGAGGAGCCCACTTCTTTGGCTCAATTGCAGGCCTGCCCGCTTGCAATGACATGCTTTCAGCAACAGTCGTGTTTTCAGTATTGTGAGATGATATCTCAGATTCAGCACCATCCGGAGTTGGTTCGCTTATTTGTCCTACATTTGCGTGATGGTCATGTAAACCTTGCTGGAGTGAACTTCACCTTGACACCAGAGACCATTTCTGAGGCAACCGGGATACCAAACATAGGTGAGGAGTGGAATAAGAGACAACAGCTGGATAGAGCATATTATGAACCTTACATCAGGCCTGGATATTTGAGGCAGCTCAGCAGGGTATTCCCGTTCTGGTTTTTGAAGGAGTCCTATGCGCCATTAATGAAACTCATCATTAGATACTTCAGCTGTGAGGGTAGATTCTCACGCCTTTATGCATACCATATCAGACTTTTGATGCATTTCACGAGAGTGAGACTGATGAATATTCCATACTTCATGTGCCGAAACATAGAGCGGATGACTACCCTTGTGCAGAAGAAGACTCCAGAGCAGCAACATAACAACATTTATCATTATGCGCTCATTAAAATCATTATAGTACATCAGCTTGGATTGCAGGGCATCCTATGGGATGAGTTCATTTCCCGTGACTTCTTTGCAGCTCCCTAGCCTCCTCCCGAGATTGTTCATGATGAGGGAGAGCCTTCACATCAGTTTGAGGTTCCCGAGACTGAGCCTATCAATGCCCCAGTGTGTGTTACATATCAGAGAGGCCACAGAGCCTTATTTTCAGCAGCGCGAGTACTATCTCCACTTGGCGTGGAAGGGGTCTCACCTTCGACATCAGCACAGGTACAGGACCGAGGCAAGAGGCCTATGCACGATGAGGGCCCTTCAGGAGGCCAAGACACTGATTTTATACTCATCGATGTTGATTTGAGCTCTCCCAGCTCAAAGCTGAAAGAAATCATCCAGGAGCAAAAAGCTGAGATCGACACACTAACCGAGAAATTGCAGAGAGATCACTGGGTTATAAATTACTTGGAGCAGCGGAATAAAAAACTGGAGGATTAGCACACACTCATGGAGCTACAGAGAATCCGCGAAGACCGGGAATTAGCCCGGAAGAGACCAAGTGACATGACACCATTTGAGCGAGAGACTTGCCTTACGAGAGTCAACATTCATCTAGATAAGCTGTTGGTGAAGGCCAATAGGGACAAAGACATGCTCAGATACATGAAGAATCACTATTGGGCCCGCACACACGTTTGCAGAGCTAGGATGAAGATCCTGAAGGCGAGGTTGAGGAGAGCACTGAAACGTCGGAAAAGGCCGGATCCACTCCGAATCTTGGCCGAAGCTTCCTTAGCTGAGAATGAGACATGATGGGAGACCTTCACTCCAAATTTCAGCAAATTTGGAGTAAATTTTGTCATTTTTGAAATTTTGGTTGCAAAACAGGTTTTTCTGCCCGATGTGTCGCGCCACTCGACGCGCGCTTACGTTTGAGAGATATTCTGGAGGAAAAATTTACATTTTTGGATTTTTTATGGTAAATTATGCATGCTTAGGAATGGCTGAGAGATTTCATCAAGTTCTGGGTGGTCTTAAAGGTCAAAAACACTCCAAAAATGGCCTTTCTGCCACCTTTTGCACCAGCAGGAACCAATCTTGGGAGATTGCAGTTTTTGAAGGGAAAATGAACTCCAAATTGAAAAATTCCACTTGGGTTGGATAGAAGACAGACAGGGCTTTCCAACGAGCTATCATGAGCTCAATTTGGACTTCAGGAAGTGCCCCAAAAATAGGCTCAAAGTGGCGCGGCGCATAGAGGATTTTGACCCAATTTTCACTTTTCAGCTCAGAAATTCGGCTAGTTTGACTAGTTTCACTTTTGGATGTAATTATTGATCTATATTGATGTAATTTTGTGGCTATTATGTAAATTTGGCTCATATTTACTTGTTCTAGAGGATTCATTTACTAAAAAGTGAAAATTAAGTTGAATGGATCAGTTCCCTAGCATATAGAGGCAAGTTGTTTGGCTGCCTAGATTTCAGTTCCATGTTTAGAATTGGCTGAAACATCCCCTAGAAGGATGAGCTCGACCCCTAGAGGCATGGGAAGGGGTTAGGATGGTCTATATATTGTATTTTCTGAGTCATTTTCAGGGTTGGATACTTGGGAAAAGTTTGGCACCTCATTGTACATACACTTTTGTATTTTTGGCAAAGGAAAGACCAGAGTTTTGCAGCACTTGTTGGGATCCTTGTGGCTCTGAGTTTTGATGATGTTTTTCTCCATGTATTTTTAATTTTCATTAATTTTTATGTACGCCATTTCCCTTCTCTTTTCTTCTGAATTAAACAAATGAGTAACTAAGGTAGAATTCATTAGTTTGCTGGTGCTCTACCTTAAAATTTTGTTTAGTTTTATATGTTTTCTTCAGTTTGAAGAGGATCCTTGCACCTTCTTGCCCTCTTCAGCTCCTCAACAATATTTTCTATCCATTCATTGAATCTAAGACATCAAATTCATTGCCTTCCCTGCCCCAACTTGAACTCTGCAAGAATTTGGCCTCATCCCCAAGCCCAAATTTGTTTTTCTCTTTTTCCAACAAAAACCCTTAAAAATAATTCCCAACTCCTTGATTCATATACCTAGCCTAAAATTAGCATTCATTTCAGTCATCTCAAACCCTATTGGTTATTTTAACTGAGTTTTACCCGGAGAGAGCCCTCTCCTATTCTGGTAGGGCTAGCTACCAGACTGAGCGTGGTTTGGTGTTACCCTGAATCCCGCCTTCCTTCAGCCTAAGGTGGATTTGGTCAATAACAAATACTCAGAAGGATTTTCCAAATCAATCCCAACAACACTTCCACATAGCTTATTGAAGTTGAGTTCCATTGGATTAGTCAAAGACTTGCAGTTTACCATCCAAAATATTTCAAATAGCTTCACAATGTATTTTCCTTGAGAGAGGAAAATCTCTCCTAGATTTTTCCAAACCTCCAAGCCTAGGAAGTAGTGCATCAACCTTAGGTCCTTCATCTCTAATTCAGAAGCCAACTCCCTCTTGAATTTATGAAAGAGAGGGTTTTCACCAGTCAAAAAGAGATTATCCACATAAAGTACCAGAATGAGAGGCCTGCCATTTTCAACTTGAAGTATAAGTTTGAGTCAACTTCACTTCTTTTAAAACCCAAATTCATAAGATAAATTTCGATCCTCTCATGCCAACCCTTGGGGCTTGTTTCAACCCATAAAGGATTTCTTCAACCTCCATACATGTGACTCTTAATCTAGAACTTCAAAACCCATAGGATTCTCTATATAGACTTCCTCCTTAAGTGATCCATCCAAGAAAGCAATTTTGACATCCATTTGGTGTAGGCTCCATCCTTGAGAGGTAGCAAGGGTGATGATAGATCAGATAGTGGTGTATCGGGAAATTGATGCAAATATCTCATCATAGTCCACTCCTTCCTTTTGATAGAAGCCTCGAGCAACGAACATGGCCTTAAAATTTTAAGCACTCCCATGAGCTCCATGTTTGATTTTGTAAATCCATTTCGAGGTGACCACAACCTTGTCCTTGGGTGTAGGAACCACATCCCAGACATCATTTTTCATGATTGAATCATACTATTTTTTCATCACATCCTTCCAAACTTGGTGCTTTATGGATCCTTCGAACGTACAAGGCTCAGATTGAACAGTGATGCTCATCGCAGCTAAGTACCCTTGGTACCTGTTCGACTTCTTACTTTTAAGAAATGTCCCCCTTGATGCAATGTGTCTCTCAGTATCTTCGAGAGTGTCTTTGAGTCATGAGGGTATCTTTCTTGAGGAAGAGAGGTTGCCAGTAGGTGGATATATGGGATCCATGGGGCCTTCAATATTGGGCATCATTTCATCTGTCGGAGGTTCATCCTTGCTTCCATGCATCTTCATCTTTTTTCTTCCTTGGAATAGGAAGATCTATAACATTTCCAAGGGTAGCATCTTCATTTAAGGTGACATCATGGCTTATTTCCAATTCCTTTTTACTAGACACATAGATTCTATATGCCTTTGAAGTTTCACAGTAGGCCACAAATGTTCCGTTCTTCCCAGATGCATCCATCTTGCTTCTTTTCTCTTTCAGCACATGAAAAGATACGAGACAACTAAAAATTCTAAAGTGAGAAACATCAGGTTCTTACCGGTGAAAAATTATTCGGGAGTCTTCAAGTCCAATGCTTGATGTGGGCATCTATTTTGAATGTACACGACATTTTTGGAAGCTTCTCACCATAAGAACTTTGATAGACCTTGGTCATGAAGCATGGCATGCGTAGCTTCAATGATGGTTCGATTCCTCCTTTTGTAAAATCCATTTTTCTTAGAAGTATATGCAATGTGGTCTCCCTCTTAATTCCAACTTCTCTACAATAGTCATTTAACTGATTTAACTCATATTCGGTTCCATTATCGGTCCTCAATATTTTGATCTTCTTCCTTGTTTGATTTTTAACCAAGGCTTTGAAAGAGCATAACCATTTGAACACTTCTTCCTTCTTCAATAAATAGATCCAAGTTTTGCGAGAGAAGCCATCCACAAGAATAGCATAGTACAAAAATCCTCCAAAAGATGTTACAGGTAACATACCATACAAATCGGAATGGATCAATTAAAGAATGTAGGTACTATTACTTTTACTGGAGGGGAATGGTCCCCTTGTATGTTTTCCTTTGGCACAGCCCTGACAAACACCTTCATAATCTACTTTGAATTCGGGCATAACTGTGACCATCTTCCTTGCATAAGTTGAGCTTTATAATGAAGGTGAGCAAACCTCCAGTGCCATAATTTGGATTGAAGAGAAGTGTTGCATGCGATATCTCCCAAAGGACTTCCTCCAATATGATAAATACATTCAACCCTAAATCCAAGTGTAAAAGTGTCTTTGAAGTTTATTTTCCAAATACGTACCTTCACATCAATGAATGCTACCTTGAACCCTTTGCTTCTATTGCTGAAATAGATACCAGGTTCTTTTTCAAGTCAAGTACATATAATACATATTCTAGATGAAGGATTTAACCTTGATTTAAATGAAGATTAACAATACATGTCCCTTTCACGGGGTAGGTGGCATTGTCTCCAAGTATGATCACCAAATTAGTTTCCTTTTCAATCAAATTGGAGAGGTCCTCCTTGTACCTAGTGAAGTTCCTTGAGGCACCACTATAAATCAACCAATTAGCCAATGTGTCTGGAGGAGAGGCAGTAGTGAGGGCATAAATGAGATAAAAATCATTTTTCTTATCTACAACATTTTTTTATTCATACCTGGATTTTCTCGACATTTTAGGAGGTCGACCATTTCCATATCGTGTAGTGAGAGCATTTCTCTTTCCTTTTTTGTTGAACCTGTTATTAATTTCATTTTCGTTGCCCTTGAAATTATTTTGGTTGTGGTTTTTATCATCATACCGAGGTGTATCCTTCTTATTAGGACACTCTCTAACATAGTGGCCAAATATTTTACAATTGAAGCATCTTCCCTTTCTTCCTTCTTTGAATCCCTATCTTCCTTGACCTTGTTTCTTTGGACCAACATTGTTCTTCCTTTAGCATGAGTTGAGAATGTAGTGGGATCATTCCCATTTGAGGGTTTGTCTCTCTCCATCATCCTTGTCTCTTCTTGAGTGCATATAGTCAAAAATTCATCAAAACCTGGAATCCTATCATTGTTGAGGATAGTGGTATTAAACACATCCCATGCTCGAGTGAGGCCACCAAGAGAAATAAGAGTGATCTCTCGGTCAACAACAACTTCTCTAATGGGTAGAAGATATTTTTTTATTTCGTTAATCCTCATGAAGTAGGATTATATAGATTCCCCTCTATCCATCTTGATGTCCTTTAGCTTGTTCTTGAGAAAGAGGTTTCAGTTTTCATTGTTGGCTTTGAACATGCCAACTGACTTTTCATACATCTCCTTAGATGTGCCTAGCTCAGAAATTTAAGAAACCAAATGTTTTTGAATGGAATCCCTGATGATATTCTTAGATTTGACCGCACCTTTCTTGTACTTTGTTTTAGTAGCATATGGTGCATTTGAAGGAGGCTCTGCAATATTTCCCTACACATAGTCCATGACATCATTCTCTTCCAAATTCAGGTCTAGAGACATATTTGATGCATGATAATAAGATTTATCATTGAGCTTGTTCTCATATTTGAAGTAAGACGAGGAAGCCATTGGGACTTTGTCCTTGTCCAACAGAGCTTGGTGATTGCTTTTCTCACTCCTTCTTGGGCTTTGTCTTTACCTGGGCTCCAATACCATGTTAATTTTAGATAACAATGGTATGTTCTATGCTTGAGAACAATTTACTTCAATGTTCCATATTAGCCCAATATCAATTTCCAATTTAGCAATCACATTAACTTAATCACATTGCAAATAGAACATAAAAAAATCTGCAGAAGACAAGCCAAGACAAGAGGACACAATAATTGGTGGACTCCAGGAAAAAACCCCAATGTGGGGAAAACCCTTTGATCAAATTTTCTTATTATTCTTGAATAGTTCAACAGAGAGATAGTACAAATTTCAAGTTTACTTTCACAAAAAAAATATTGACAAAACATCAGTCAATATCAATAAACTACAACCCTAACCAAAGATTCAACCCTAGTCAAAGAGGCTCCAAAATATCCTCCTAGTAGCTTGGTCAACAACATTTCAATTCGGCCTTCGAAGAGAGAGAAATTAAACCCAAAACAATCTAGTCAAACCCAGTCAAATTCTATTGTAATTATGCCATCAAACCTGAAGTCAATGTCGAAGTCAAACCAAGTCAACCTGTCCCAAAAGCCTTGAAAAATATGCCAATAAATTGGCCTTCAAAAATCGAAAATTTTTCCTTGAAATCACAGTCAAAGGAGGAGGTTTAACCCTTGGTCAATGCTGGTCAACATTGAACTATTTCTCTGAAATTTGACCTGCAATCTGACCCTGCAATTTTTCCTTCTGTTCACATGTGCAAGGAAGATAGAGGTTGCTCCAAGATGTATGAACCAATAAGGAGAGGAGAGAGAGATGTATGTTGAGATTAGATGATGTCCAAATGAGGAGAAGATCACTCCTATTTATACAAACCATTCAGGGTGTGGAGACACATCTATTGGGCTTTATGAGCCTACATTTGACTGAGGTCAACCTTGACAATTTGCATATGTGTGAATAATAAATTCAAAATCACAATTCTACTTGTCCAAACAAGATGATATTTTTATCAACCTTGTACCTCTCAAAAAGTGGAATCCAATAAAAATATCATCTCCATCATACGAGTTGTCCAAGGTGAAGTTTGGCCCTAGTTGCCAATTTTAACATGAACCAACTTGAGAGAAAGAAGAAATGAATATGACCATATCTTGTAATGCATTGGTGGGAATTACCACTCCTCAAACTCTCAAGATAGAAGGATGTATCAAGAAGAAAAATTAATATTTTTGATTGATTCAGGTAGTACCATAATTTTATTCATTATAAGATAACTAAGGAACTAAAATACTTTCTATATCTCGCACCACGATTTCAAGTGATGGTTGAAAATCGAGGAAATATAAATTGGTCTAGAAAATGCCATAATATCAAGCTAACCATGGGCGAATATGTATTGAATAGTCCAATGCTTTCCATTCCAATGGGCGTCGTTGATGTTGTACTAAGATTCCAATGGTTACAATCTTTGGGGACGATAAATTTTAATTTTCAAGAACTTTTCTTGAATTTTTTTGGGAAGGAAAGGAAATTGAATTCAGGGGTATTACAAGGAAACCAGGGAATATAATAAACTCTAATGGCATGAAGAATATTTTGAATAAAGAACAACATGGCATAATTGCAAAATTATGCTCACTGGAGGTTCACACATAGAAATCATCTATTTCTCTAGATTTCCAAAAAGCATTTGAAAATCATTCCAAGGTATTTGAGTCTCCCAAAGTCCTCCCACCTATTTGTGATTATGATCATGTTATTCACTTGCTTCCAGGAAGTGTTCCTCCAAACATTAGGCCTTACAAATATGCATATGCCCAAAAGAGTGAAATTGAACGCATGGTTGCAAAAATGATAGAGTATGGTATAATTCAACCTAGTCAAAGTTATTTCTCTGCTCCAGTAGTATTGGTTCACAAAAAGGATGGATCATGGCGTATTTTTCTAGATTATAGGGAGCTCAACAAGATCACTATTAAAGATAAATTTCATATTCTTGTCATTGAGGAATTTTTGGATGAATTACAAGGAGAAATTTACTTCACCAAGTTGGATCCTCATTTAGGATATTATCAAATTAGAATGAAGATTGAAGACATTTGAAAAAAAACATTTAGAACTCATGAAGGTCATTATGAATTTTTGTTCATGACTTTTGGCCATACTAGTGCACCTTCCACATTTCAAGGTTTGATGAATTCCATTTTCAAACCATTCCTTAGAAAATTTGTGTTAGTATTTTTTAATGATATACTAATCTACAACAAGCCTTGGAAGGATCATGTTCAACATGTTGACAGAGTGCTAAAACTATTGGAGGAGAAACAACTATATGCAAAAGCCTCCAAATGTTTCTTTGGAGTATAGGAGGTGGAATATTTGGGTCATAATGTATCTCATGAGGGTGTTAAGGTATACCTTAATAAAATTAAAGCCGTTAAGGAATGGAAAATACTCACAACCTTAAAGCATTTTCGAGGATTTCTCAGGTTGACAGGGTATTATCGCAAGTTTTTAAAGGCTTATGGGAGAATAACAATGCCTCTAACACATTATTTAAGAAGAAATATGATTTTTCTTGGCCGTGAAAAGAAACTAAAGCCATTGGACATCTTAAAGAGACAATATGTGAAGCACTAGTCTTAGCTACACTAAACTTCACAAGAACCTTTATTATGGAATATGATGCCTCAATAAATGGAATTGGTGTTTTTTTAATGCAAGAAGGAAGACTCATTACTTTTGAAAGTAGTCCAATCAAGGGAAAGTATTTACACAAACCTATTTATGGGAAGGAAATGTTGGGAATACTACATGCACTAAAGCAATGGTGACCTTACCTAATGGGAAGACACCCCAAGGTAAAAATAGATCATGATAGTCTTAAATGATTTTTGGGACAAAGATTATCTTCCGAAGAGAAGCAAAAATGGGTCACAAATATGTTGGGTTATGACGTTGAAATCATCTACAAAAAAGGGAAGCAAAATGTTGTTACCGATGCACTCTTAATAAAGGATGACGATGTGGAAGCATTGCTTTTTGCCATTTCTATTATCCAACTTAATTAGATAACTGAAGCAAGGGATGAATGGAAGAATGACGAAGAGGTGTGGACACTCATTCAAAAGTTACAACATCATCCCAGTACATCTAATACATTTATCTAGAAAAATGATTCATTATGGTACAAAGATTGGTTATATATATGTAAGAATTCCCAACTCAAACAAAATATTCTTTTGGAATATTACACCTCCCCCTTAGGAGGGAAATTAGGATTTTAAAAAAATTACCATGGGGTTAAGAAGGATTTTTTTGGGATGGCCTTAAATATGATATTCAAAAGTTTGTGGAAGAATGTTTGGTTTTCCAACAAAATAAAGTTGAGACAATTAAGACGTCGGGTCTGTTACAACCCTTAGCCATTCCAAGTCAGCATTGGGAGGAGGTCTCAATGGATTTTATCACAGGTTTACCCAAGTATGAAGGACATAGTGTCATCATGGTGGTAGTACATAGACTTACCAAGTATGAACACTTTTTTGCATTATCTCATCCTTTTAAAAAAAATTTGCATTTGGAATAATTTAAAATTTTCCTCTTTTTTAAAGATAAAAACATATATTATTTAATAAATTTTTCTATAATTAATGTCAAATTTGATAACTGGTTCGTGTTGAAATTCTAATATTCTGAGTGTGATTAGAAAATGATTTATATTTTATCTTATTTTTTTCATTTTATAAGAATATATGTGATTTATTAAGGTGTTTATCAACACTTACCAATAGAATCTATGTTTTACATGTCCACTTAGAAATTTTTTTTTTTGCATTATCTTCTCCACTTATATTATGTTAGTTTTTATTATTCATGCAACATTGCCTAACAATTATGCCATACATAGACGTATTAATTAAAGTTACTTTTCCTAGTGTTTTTTTTATCGAAATTGTTTTGTTGCTTTTGAAAATAATACTTTGATTAAAATTCAAAATATGTAATCTCAACCTAAGAAAGTGTAATATGGGAAATTAAGAAATATGATTTAGAAATTTTTGAAGTCTCCAAATTAACTGAACAGATACAAAGTATATACAACAATAAATTATTCATAAATATTTTCTCTAATATATTCAAGTGTGTGACATTTTAAGTAAAAATTATACAACAACCTATTCAAATAAATTACTTATCTTATTATTTCCTAAATACAGTAGACAATGACTTAACATGTGCATAAGTTCAAATGTTATGGCTATCTTAATGAGAAAAAGTTATACTTATACTTGATCTATTCATCTCTCCATTGTTTCAAAATCGGAACAATTTGCATTGTCTTAAATGGACTAAAAAAATTTGCATAGTCAAAGTTCTTATTAATTTAATTCTTGTATATTTTAATAATTTGGTAAAGTTGGAAGATAAATGACAAAATTTAATTATGTATACTATTCTAAAATACTTTATAATAAGTTTGAGAACAATAATAAAAATATGATAATATCAACATTTAAATAAAAGAGAAATCAACTTGTATAATATTAAGATCTTTTATGTTTTCTTTAGAATTAGTAAGTTCCAAATCAACTAAGTGGCTAATCATTCCACCAATAATTTTTTCTTTTAATTAATATTACATTAATATGTATATACCTATTTATATAAAAATATCTATTAAACATTTATTTAAAAAATGAAATTTATGTTTTTCTTTTTTGTAAATATGAATTTAATTTTATGGAGGAAATTAACTTGTGGTGGATATTCAACTATCACATGATCTTTATCTAGTCTTAATGATAATGGAGCACATGGATTTTAGATATTTAGAAATGTCATATGGGGATGATCAATGAAACAAGACCTAAAACTACTCTTGATAAGCTAACAACTCATGTTTCTCACATGTAAATCCATGAATATTTAGTAAGAGTGAATCTTTAAACTCTTAGAATAATTAGAATTATTTTTAATAATATATATTTTTAAATAATAATAATGAGTTATCTTGCTTGCATCAATAACAACCAATAATAAATATCCCTTTTTTCTTAAACAATAAGAAATGCTATAATAACTTAGTTATCAAAATAAGAAAAAAGCAAATGGAAATTGATCTCTGACTATTATTGAAAAAAACTACATCAATTAAAATAAACCTAAAAATAATTAAATCACAAATAATCTTCATATCTATTATTAAACAATTTTTACATCACTTGGAATAAACTATCCATTATCAAAAATAAAATAAATTATAAATAATTATGAGAAAAATTAACTTCCATTTTTATTATCTTTAAATCTTGACCCCCAAAAAAACAAAAAACAAAACTTATAACTAAATAAAAACACTTTTAGATTACATTTATATTTAACACCTTTTTTTTTTCAGAAGAAAAAAACGCTGTTATATATAAATATAAAACAGTACATATTCCAGAACATCTCCAGCATGTAAAAAATACAGCGAGATAACCAACCATAGGCAGCCACAAGATGGCGACATCAACATAGAACGAGTACCGTCCATATCATAATGCTCAGCTACAGAAGCGAGCAGAAGGAGGAAGATGGAGCAGATAGGACAGATTAACAACAGATATAAACTTAAGATGAAAAGGAAATGTATATGTTAATGCAATAAATAGACCGATAGATCAGAAGACATCAAACCATAATTAAGCCATAATAGGATGACATGGGACCGCAATAATGTGCATATGGCTATCCTGTGAAAAGGAGGAAGGGACAAGTCAAAAGAACAAGAATAGGCAACAGCATTGAAGTCCCTAGCAGAAAATTATAGACCGACTCGCTTGATAGAAATTTGCTCGCTCGCTTGATAGAAGTTGCACGCTCGCTTGATAGTGTTTCACGTTCGTCTGATAAATAATCAACCTAAAGCGCCCATGTGCATGAGGAGAAACGTGAAAACATGGCAGTGGCCGAGTCGCCTCACTTGTGAAATCCCATACCAGGAGAAACCAAGGTATATATGATATATATGAACTTTCTCCCGGTGTGAATGACCAAGGCCAGTAGCAGGTCATATAATTCTGTCACGCTCGCCTGTGGATGAGAAATAGCATATAAACACGCTCGCCTGATAGGGTTGTATATAAAAGCCTAAACCTGCAAAAGATGATATCACTGCCGCAAATGGAGATCAAAAAACCAAAATGTATAACTAGAACCGTATTATGGAATGGCAATATCAGTCTCCCAGAATATGAGACCGTCTCGAAATAGCTGAACCTGCATGGTACCGAACTCAGTGTTTAAACCCATCTTTGAGAGGCCATCTGCCCTAGTATTGTTCTCCCTGTAGATATGACAGATAGCAGGCCTGTTGAGCCTTGTCCATAAACGTCGAACCCGAGAGACCCAACCTTGGAGTCCAGAAGGAACAGAAGCCCGTGGATCAGAAATCCAACCAATAGCTATCATAGAATCGCCATAAACATGTATGTCCTTTAACTGTAAGTAGATGGCAAAACGAAGGCCTCCCCAAAGAGCAATGATTTCCGCTTTGTTGTTGGATCCCACACCAGCATTAAAGTGTATATGCACTCTCTCTCTTTGAGAAATCTTAATCCATGTGCCGCAACCCATGACCCCATTCATGCATGCACCGTCAAAGTATACTGCAGGGAGGGCCACCTCATGTGGCCGAAGGCGAAAGGAACAATCCTGTATGGGCCTAGCAGTTGTAGGGCAGACTTCCAACCACTTAGTAATTGCATAGTAAATACTTGGGATCTGAGAAGGAATATTTTCGAAAATCACTCTATTTCTACCAAGCCAAACCTCCCATATAAAGAAAAAGGGGAGAGATCTGAACTTTCCTTTTAATTTGTCCCAATCCGATACAACAGTCATGAAATCTACCGGATACCAAGTGGTGCCCATGAAATGAACTGAGAAGAGTCTCCATGTTTTGATGATGACAGGACATCTAAAAAAGAGATGAATTGTTGATTCAGATTCCATTAGACAAATATGGCACCTGAATGGGCCTGAATATCCCCTCTTCATTAAATTATGCCTAGTCAAAACCTTGTCTTTCCACACTAACCAGCCAAAGAGTATAATCTTTGTAGGGATATGCCGCCGCAAAAACCTATAGAATGAACTGCTAGGTTGTTCCGGGTAAGAAGCCTTGTTGATATATCTATATATATCCCTAACCACCGGAATCCCAACCTTCGTGGGGCCATCCCATACAATCTTATCACCCCCCTCATCCCAGCATAGACCCAAGGCCCGAATTCTATCCCTGAGGAATTCCCATCCCTCATCCTCCGGAGCTCTTAAACCCAATTGGACAGCCGATTTAAAAATGGGGGCCCCGAGAGACCATTGATGAATGGTCTGTGAGAGATAAATAATGCCACGATGGGCAAGTCTGTGGATAAGCTGAGGAGAAGGGCCGAGTTGGGGGTACAATCCAATCACCTTCATATGAGCCAGGGGAATACGATTGCCGTCACCGAAAGACCACGCCACCCTTTCTGCCATATGCCTGTAAACCTTTTGAAACTACCCCATATAACAGATATGCGCCGTGGAAATGTGATTTGATTGTTAAGGATCTGATGATGTATATCACCCACAATATATTTGCATTTGACCACCTTATTCCAAATGTCGTCACTGCCCAGCGCTCTCCAAAACGATTTGATGAGCAGAGAAATGTTGAAGTTTCTTGTATCTAGAATTCCCCATCCATCATGGTCCTTCGGCCTGCAAAGTTTTTGTAATTTACATAGGTGGATTTTTGTAGACATCTGCGCCCCACCCCATAAGAATTTTGCAATGATGGAGTTTATAAGTCTAATAACACCATCTGGTAGATAATAAAGATGACCCCAATATACCATCATTTGGGCCAGAACAGCTTGTATCATTATGAGCCGACCTCCCATAGACAACCACCTGTGCGTCCAGCTGAACATCCTCCTCCTAAACTTGTCTATAAGCCACATCCAGTCCCGGATCTTGTAACCGCATGGTTTAATATTGAAACCCAAGTAGGTGAACCCCGACGACGCCTCTCTTAACTCCATTCCAAATAGATCAGCAATGTACTCCAAATCCCCTTGGTCACCATATTCATAAATAATAAAGGATTTATGTTTGTTGATGGCAAGCCCTGTGGCGGACTCAAATCAGATGAAAATATGGTGGATATAGAGCCAATGCTCCCTGTGAATATGACCAAATAGTAGCAAATAATCAACAAACAGAGAATGCGTACACACCAGAGTGTTGGAGAAAGAGAAACCCATTGTATGTCCCTGCAAAAATGCCTTCTGAAGAAGACAGCTGAAGCCATCCATGATCAGAATGAAAATTAACGGTGACAGAGCACATCCTTGTCTGAGTCCCCGCCCAGCAGCAAAAAAAGTAGTAGGAACTCCATTAATAATGACGGCATAGTTAACAAAAGAGATACAGGCCATGATCCACCTTATGATGCGTATAGGTAAGCCAACCTTCATGAGAACTACCCTGATATATGCCCAATCAATCGAATCATAAGCTTTAAAAATGTCGACCTTTACCATGAGAGCCTCCCTTTTCTCAACGTGCATGGTATGTAGAATTTCCTGTGCTATAGCGGTGGCATCATGGATGGATCTCCCCTTGAGAAATCCATACTGTTCCTTTGAAATAAAACTGGATAAGGTATCCTTCATACGCTCTGCAATAATTTTTGATGTAATCTTATAGAGAACATTGCAGAGGGCAATGGGACGGAAGTCTGCAAAAGTATGGGGGTCGTCCTTCTTTGGTATAAGAGCAATAAAAATTGAATTGAGATTGGGAGAAATATAGCCCCGAATACGTATCTGCTCAATCACCTTAGTCAATTCCTCTCCCAGCAAATCAAAGAAATGGATATAAAATTCCGCGGGCCAGCCGTCCGGCCCCGGACATTTATCACATGCAAATGTTTTAAGGACCATTTTGACTTCATTCCCAGTGATCACCTTATCCAGTAGAGCAATAGCATCATCATCAAAAAAACGAGGGATGTGTTCGAGCATCCACACCTGGTTCGCCATATTGATATCATCCTGCTTGGTGTAAAAATTTGCGAAATATCGGAGGGCCTCGTTTTGAATTTCTTGGGTGGAATATACAAAGGCACCATCCGATGATTTGATACGCCAAATAGAATTTTTACATCTCCTCTCGTTGGCACTTCTGTGAAAGAACTTATTATTTCGATCCCCCTCTGCAAGCCAAAGAGCTCTGCTCTTTAACCTCCATGTGATCTCTTCAATCCATAATATTTCTCTTTTCCTAGCTCCCAAGCTTTTCAGACTATCAAGTGTTTGTTCATCTGGATATATATATAGGAAGGATTCTATAATCTTCTCCATTTCGGCCTGAATCCATCTGAACTCTGCTCTTAATTTACTCTTCTTCTCTCGTTCCCAAGTCTTAGTCATAGTCTTTGTTTTCTGTAGTTTGTGATGAAAGGAATCCCATAACTCCGTATGCAAAGGCCCGGATTTCTCCCGCCAGATTTCCTCAACCAAGCAGGTATATTCCGGATCCTCCAACCAAATCCTATTAAACTTAAAAGGACATCCCGTGCGCACAAGGAGGTTAGTGCAGGAAAAAGAAATAGGACAATGGTCGGAGATATCAGAAGCTATGACATAAGATCTGGGGCCTCCTAAAATGTCAATAATTGAGTCTTTGACCACAACCCTATCCAATCTTTTCCCAATGTAATTTCCCCCACTCTTCTATTAGACCACGTGGGCACCAGTGGATGCGGCCTGATATCTATCAGACCATGTGAGAGAAAGATGTCGTTCAAATAGCCAGCCAAAGGGTCCAGACGAGCCTTGTTTCCCCATGCTTCATCAGCGTTGAAAATAGAGTTGAAATCACCCATTATAATAAGATTAGGAAGAGTAAAAATACCAGACACCAACATCTTGTCCCAGAAAGTCCTTCTATTCACATATGGCGCATATAAGTTGATGAAATTGAAAGTGCAATCCATACCTCTGAGGCGTCCATTCAGCAAAATACCACCAAAAAAGCTGAAAGCTTTAAAAGATGCGTGGAGGGGGTTCTACCAAGCCAATGATAAATGTCCTATCTACCAGATAAACTCTGATAAATTTTACGGTTTTCAAAAAAGGAAATTTATAAAACCTTTGTTTGATATACAACGTGAATGTCAAATTCTCTTTTCCAAATATGATTTAATTTTATTATATTAAAATTTGGAACACTACGCACACAATTAACTACAGGTAAATAAATGCATTGAAAGTTGCCACGCTGAGTTCATTAACGCAGTCATTTACACGACTCTCGGGGTTTGTAATATTGTACCATGCCCAAAAAAGAGCATCCTTGTTCGTGAAAATTTATAAATAAAAGAAAGCATACAAGTCTCAAAGTATTTGTAAATATCTGGAGGAAAGACTCTCTGCCTTAAAATACTTGTATTAAGCCTCAAAATATTTGAATACAACCAGTCATTTTTCTTCTTAATTGTGCTGGAAAACCTTTGTTGTCATATGTATTTGTTTGTTTTTTGTTATAGTAAAATTTTGGAGACGTTATATATATAGAAAAGACTTGTATTAAGCCTCAAAATATATGAATACAACCAGTCATTTTTCTTTTTAATTGTGCTGAAAAACTTTGTTGTCATATGTATTTGTCTGTTTTTTGTTCTAATAAAATTTTAGAAACATGTTATACATATAAAAAAGAGGATCCAAATGTGTAGAAGAGTTGTGTTGAGTTCAGCAGCGGAATAATTAAATAAAACATACAGAACACACAGCAGAAACACACATAAAGACAGATATTTTATCATGGTTCACCCAACCAATCTGGGCTACGTCCACCTAACAAGGCATCAACAATCTCATTCATCAACTGGAGAAATACAATAGCAGAGTTTCTCATCTGCTCAGCTCTTCCACTCACTACACATTCCTCATCATGCTCACTTTCCTCTACGGGCTTACATTTTATAGCTGTGAATGGCAACAGACTCATAAATTCTCTCACAACAAATATAGGATGCATTAACTCCTCATCAGAAATTGATGGAGCCAATGTAGCAACAAATCCTATTGTTGTCACCTATATGAGATTTTCTCCAAATTTAATTAAAAAATAAGAAATAAAATCTCAACAATCTCCACCTTGACAACAATTAGCCTGATACCCTGTTTCATTATTATTTTTATCTTTTCTGCAAGCCAAGAGAAGCCAGACACCATCGTAGCTTCTCTAACAAAACTGGTTTCGTGAACATGTCTGCACAGTTTTCCTTTGTATGCACCTTTTCAAGAGAGACTCCCCTTTCAGTGATAACCTATCTTACAAAATGGTATTTGATAGGTATGTGCTTTGATTTACTATGATAGGCGGGATTTTAGCCAAGTGAATTGCACTTTGACTATCACAAAATAACTTGATGTTGTCCTGCAACCTACCAAACTCACCAAACAAACCTTTCAACCAAACCGCTTCTTTGCAAGCATGTGAAGCAGCTATGTATTCTGCTTCTGTAGTGGATAAAGCAACAATGTTCTGTAGCTTTGACATCTAGCTAATAGCTCCACCTGCAAGAGTAAAGACATACCCTGAAGTTGACCTTCTCTTATCCAAATCACCTGCAAAATCAGAGTCAACATATCCGCAAACAAACTCACTGCTCCTGTTATAAGTGATACAGTAATCACTTGTGCCTCTCAGATACCGAAGCACCCATTTCACTGCAGACCAGTGTTCTTTTCCTGGATTTGCCATATACTTGCTGACAACCCCAACTGCATGTGAAATATCTGGTCGAGTACAAACCATCGCATACATCAAACAACCTACTACATTGGCATATGGAATTCGAGACATATATTCCTTTTCTTCATTAGTGTTAGGACATAAACTTGAAGAAAGCTTAAAATGGGAAGAAAAAGGGACTGAAACAGGCTTCACATTGTTCATACCAAACCTCAAGATTATTTTCTCAATATACTTCTGTTATGATAGCCACAGCTTACCATTACTCCTGTCTCTGAAAATCTCCATGCCCAAAATCTGTCTTGCTGCTCCTAGATCTTTCATATCAAACATCCTAGACATCTGAGCCTTTAACCTGTTGATCTCTGTTATGCTTTTGCTTGCTAAAAGCATATCATCAACATACAACACTAAGATAATGAACATGCCATTACTTAATTTCTTAAAGTAAACACAATGATCATGTTCACTTCTTATATAATTTTGACTCATCATGAAAGAATCAAATTTCTTGTACCATTGTCGAGGCGACTACTTCAGACCATACAATGATTTCTTGAGCCTGCAGACAAATTTCTTGTTGCGATTTTGAACAAACCCTTCCGGTTGTTCCATGTAAATCTCCTCATCTAAATCTCCATGTAAAAATGCAGTTTTAACATCTAGTTGTTGTAATTCTAAATCAAGTAAAGCAACTAATGCTAACACAATCCGAATTGAAACAATTTTTACAACTAGTGAAAATATCTCATGAAAGTCAATGCCGGCTTTCTGAGAAAAACCTTTCGCGACCAGCCTCGCTTTGTACCTGTCTTCTGTATCATCAACACCCTTCTTCAATTTGTAAACCCACTTACATCCCACAGTTTTCCTGTCTTTAGGAAGTTCTACCAGATCTCATGTGGCATTCTTGTCTAATGCCTTCATCTCGTCCTTCATAGCCTCTTTCCACTTACCACTGTTTGAACCTTCTATAGCTTCCTGATAGCACAAAGGTTCATCATCGTTAGAAATTAAAGCAACTGAAGTAACATAATCATCATACCTTTTAGGAAAACGTCTGATTCTCGTAGACCTCCTTAAAGATGTTTCTGGTACTTCCCCAATTTGTTGATTATTGTCCGTAGGAACTTCTTCATGATCAACATCTGAAACACGTTCATGATCTGCATCTGAAACTTGTTCATGATCTGAATCTGAAACTTGTTCATCTAGACTATCATCAGTATTTGAACTGGTTTCAAACTGAATGTGTTGAAGCTTAGGTACATTATCCTGTTTCAATTTATCATCTACATCTAGATTTTCAAGTGAAGATTCATTAAATTTAACATCTCTGTTAATGATGATCTTGTGAGTAGTAGGATCCCACAACCTGTATCCCTTAGTGCCATCACCATATCCAACAAAGATATATCTTTTTGATTTAGGATCTAATTTAGAACGCTGATGTTTCAGAACTAGAGCATATGCATCACAACCAAAAATTTTCAGTTTAGAATAATCACATGGATAACCTTTCCATACCTCTTGAGGAATTTTGCATCCTATTGCAGTTGATGGTGATCGATTTACCAAGTAACAAGCTGTAGAAACCGCTTCTGTCCACAATTCCTTCTGCAATTTGGCGTTACTAAGCATACTTCTTGCTCTCTCTAAAAGAGTCATGTTCATGCGTTCAGCAACTCCGTTTTGCTGAGGAGTATATACAATGGTTTTATGTCTTTCGATCCCATCACCCTTGCAATAATTATCAAATTCCTTTGAAGTAAACTCACCACCATTGTCAGTGCTTAAAAATTTAATGGTTCTTCTAGTGATGTTTTCAACTAATGCTCTAAACTGTTTGAAAACCGTGAATACATCAGACTTCTTCTTTAACATGTAGACCCACACTTTTCTAGAGAAATCATCAATAAAAGATACAAAATATGACGATCCTCCATATGAGGTTGTAGGAGATGGACCCCAAACATCAGAATGGATATAATCAAGGATTCCCTTACTAATATGTTTTCCAGTTTTAAACTTCTACTTGCTTTGTTTCCCAAACAGACAATGTTTGCGGAAATCTAACTTAGAAGATTTTAAACTAGGAAGTAACTTACGATCAGATAAAAATTTTAATCCTCTTTCGCTCATATGGCCCAACCTTTGATGCCATAAACGAATATAATTATTGTCGTTTTTAGATACTGTAGAAGCATGATCTGACTCTGTTCTTCCTTCTAACTGAAAAAAATTTCCAACCTTCTTTGCTTTCATTACTAGTAAAATTCCTTTATAAACTTTCATTACTCCACCTTGAATAAAGGTTTTATATCCATTAGTGTCTAGTACTCCTAGTGAAATGAGGTTTTTTCTTAGTTCAGGTACATGTCTTACATCAGTTAGAATTTTATTTGTCCCATCAAACATTTTAAGCTGGATGCTTCCAATTCCCACAATATTACATGAGACATCATTTCCCATGTAAAAAACTCCATCATTGATTGATTTATAAGTTTTAAACCACTCTTTATGAATGCACATGTGATTTGATGCACCAGAATCTAACAGCCAATGTTGATCATGATTATAAAAACTATCTGATAACACTTCATCACTCATACCTGAAATGGATGCCGAACCTGTATCTATTGTGTTTGCTTCTTTCTTCTCTGTCGAAGAATCTCCTTTGGATGTTTGCTGTCTCTTCCAACAGTCCTTCTTCAAATGTCCCGATTTGCCACAAAACCAGCACATTACCTTACTCTTCTTCCCTTTCGATTTTGAACGCGAGTTGTTGTGTTTACTGAAGCGTCTTTCTTTAGAACGACCTCTGACCATCATTGCTTCTGATGTAGAGGTTTCTGAATTTGACCTCTTCCTTATTTCTTCGGACAACAAAGCTCCAACAACATCATCAAATTCAAGGGTTTATGATGAACTAAGACTTATAGAAGTAACAAAATGATCCCATGACTCGGGCAACGAGCATAATAAAGTTACAGCTTTATCTTCTGATTCAAATTTTACTTCTGTACTTTCTAACTGCACCAGGAGAGTATTAAAGGTATTCAGATGATCAGTTATCGTCGTACCTTCCTTCATGTGCAAGCCATACAACTGTCGCTTCAGAAGAATCATATTGGTTAAGGATTTTGTCATGTACAACTTTTCAAGCTTTTTCCACAAACCAACAGCAGTTTTCTCTGACACGATGTTAAACAAAACATCATCTGCCAAATACAGTCGAATGCCGCTCAGTGCTCTTTCATCCAAGTCACTCCATTCATCATCTGTCAAGGTGTAAGGCTGTTTGGCTTTTCCCAACAGCGCCTTCGCCACGCCTTGTTGCACAAGTAGATCATACATCTTCACTTTCCAGATCTCGAAGTTGTTTTTGCCATTGAACTTCTCGATCTCAAACCGGGCACTTTGTATTTTTGCCATGTTTATTAGCTTGTGTCACAAAAAACTCCAATTGCAACTCTTAATAAATGAAGTGTTTAATTTTAATAAAAAAAAAAAAAAAGTCATTTTTTATTAGAAACCCTTGCCTTTAAAAAAAAAATGCCCTTAAGCTAAAAAAGGCCTTTCCTTGAATACCATATGCAAATGGTATTTACATTATTAAATGTCAAATCGATTTAACTTTTAAAACCACCACTCAAATCGATTTATTTTGACCACTTCAAAAAACGATTTAGTAAAACTTTAATACTTCCTATACTTCAAATCGATTTTAAACCACCACAAATCGATTTATCATACAAATGAAGTGCCATGACATATGACTTCATATAAAGAATATATAAATCGATTTAAAAAACTCAAAACAAATCGATTTTTAATATAATCGATTTATACCAAATTGCATCAATTAACTTCAATGCTAATCGTTCTTTTTTTTTAATGTCGTTATTAGGACTGGTTTCATATATCGATTTTAAAATGGCAAAAAAAAGAAAAAAACTTTAATAGCATTCGATATCACTTTACTCACTGAATATACTGCCTTTACCCAAGCACTTGGTCAAACAGTATTTACGGTGCTTGACGCCGCTGCACGCAACATATCACAGCCAGTGGTTCAACTTCTATTATCTGCGCTCGGCAAAATACTGGCCAGCTCCTTTCTACGCTCACACAATGGCCACACAGATCAATAGATCTGGTGATCCTTCAACTCACGCACGTTCAACACCGTTCAACGCAGAGTTCTGCACGAGAGAAACTGTGAGTTCTACTCGGCTTTGCTGTGATAAATAGCTTGGCATTTAAATTTATCTGTCATGTACCAGAACCACACCAATTTAAATACTGGCTTCTCTCAATTGAAAAGCGGAACCACACCGATCCAAACCCACGACTCCTCCACTCTTACGCTCTGCACAACAACAGGCTTCTACAATAGCTTACAGCTCTGTATTAACACTAACTTGGCTCCGATACCAATTTTTGAGTTCAGCAGCGGAATAATTAAATAAAACATACAGAACACACAACAAAAACAAACATAAAGACAAATATTTTATCATGGTTCACCCAACCAATCTGGGCTACGTCCACCTAACAGGGCATCGGCAATCTCATTCATCAACTGGAGAAATACAATAGCAGAGTTTCTCATCTGCTCAGCTCTTCCACTCACTACACATTCCTCATCATGCTCACTTGCCTCTATGGGCTTACATTTTATAGTTGTGAATGGAAATAGACTCATAAATTCTCTCACAAAAAATATAGGATGCATTAACTCCTCATCAGAAATTGATGGAGCCAATGTAGCAACAAATCCTATTGTTGTCACCTACATGAGATTTTCTCCAAATTTAATTAAAAATAAGAAATAAAATCTCAACAAGTTGGAGTTGCAGAGAAAAGAGAAAAATTAATACAAATCTTATTATTTTGGATACCATAACTTAAATGACATATATGATTTGTATGAAAGATGAAAAATAATAATTTGTTTAAAAAAAAATGGAAATTTATAAAAAATTTGTTTAATATACAACGTGAATGTAAAATTCTCTTTTCCAAATATGATTTAATTTTATTATATTGAAATTTAGAACACTACCCACACAAAGTAAATAAATGCATTGAAAGTTGTCAGGCTGACTTCATTAACTCAGTAATTTACACGACCTGGGTTTGTAAGATTGTACCATGCCCCAAAAAAGAGCATCCTTGCTCGTGAAAGTTTATAAATAAAAGAAAGCATACAAGTCTCAAAGTATTTCTAAATACATAGAGGAAAAAATCTCTTGATTATGATGTATTCTTGTTGATGTAGTTTTGTTGCAGTGTGCAAAAGAGCTGGAGTTGTAAAGAGAGGGAAAAATTAGTAAAAATTTTACTAGATAACATAACTTAACTTGCATATATATGATTGGTAGATGAAAGATGATGAATAATTAGAATAATATTTAGCTTTGGTGAGGCTTCCATTATTGTCAACGGGTTGGATTTGGTTATTTTCGTTGATTATAAATGTATCATGTATTTTGAAAATAGGTAGCATATACATGGTTGCTTGTTTCTTTTGAACATAATATTTCAAGGACATTTTTGCTATGTTGGGAAGTAACTATTTCAAGACCAATTTGATTCTGATGCAACATTGCAAGTTAGTGTTGTTGTTAGACTTGATAATGCAATTAACACACTATGAGAAAAAGAAGGATATTGTATTGCACTTGAGGTAGTTAATTTAACTGTTGTCTCCTCTATCATTGTAGAGGGTGGTATTGGCGAATTGCATCAAGCATAAAGTGGTTCAAATGGCGTAGAGTAAATACTACAATTGTCAATGTTCCTTATATATTTTCATAGAGGAGGACAAATAGTATACATGAAAATTGAAAGAAACAAAAAAAACAATTGCATATTGTGAAGTAGAGGTATTGTTTCATGTGTACATACAGATAAGGTTGGGGCTCAATTTTCTTAGTTCTTGTGTTGCTTCTGCATTCAAAATTTTGATGAATGTTCAAAGTGTTCTTTCTTTGACATCTTTTTTGTTTGTTATATTTTTGAATAACATATTTGGAAAATGTCCTTTCAGAAATTCAAGAAAAATAAAATAAAAATTCCAAAGCTAGGCTCTTCTAGAAGCTTCCAAAGGTTGTTTCAATCAATTACCTTGGATAAACATTCATATCATATCCTACATTTGATCCTATCCCTCCAACAAAGGTGGATCTATGGTTACCTTAGAATGGTAATTGGATAAGAAATCCCAACTTACCCCGCCCTCCTATATATTTATCATCTTGCATATACAGAGGTTAGGATGATGTAATGAAGGATGAATGAATAGTTGGCTTTGGAAAAACTTTTCCCTTATGTTGCTGCAGTGAGTAGTCACTATCTCATGCATTAGGGTGACTGGAGGTGCATATTGTGACAAGAAAAGTACAAGTTAACAACTTCGAGGAGCTCTTCTACAAGATCAACTGCTAGTTATGGTTGTAATCTCATTCTATTTATATTAATGCAAAGAATTTTCTAGTTTCCTATTTGTGATGTTGATTCACTTATTTTAATACCATGTTAATCTATTGAATAGAGTACTTATATGATACTACATAGATCTCGTAGTTTCTTGTCTTGTGTTATCTAACTATGCAGGTTCTAATTTTGGCGATTGGAGCTGGAATCAAACCTGCACAGTCAGATTACACAAGCCAAGAAACTACGAGATCTATGCAGTATCATCTAAGTACTATATTCAATAGATCAACATGGTATTAAAATAAGTGAATCAACATTACATATAGGAAAACAAAGAATTCTTTGTAGAAGGAGATTACAACCATAAGTAGTAGTCGATCTTGTAGAAGTGATTCTCCAAGTTGTTAAATTGTCCTTTCCTTGTCACAATATGCACCTCCAATCACCCTAATGCATGAGATAATGACCACCCACTGCAGCAACATAAGGGGTTTTTCCAAAGCCAACTATTCATTCATCCTTCATTCTATCATCCTAACCTTTGCATATGCAAGATGGTAAATATATAGGAGAGTGGGGTAAGTTGGGAGTTCTTATCCAATTACCATTCTAAGGTCTTAGATCCACCTTTGATTAAGGGATAGTATCAAAGGATAAGTGGTGAAAACTCCATAGTAGGGTAGGATAGGATATGAATGTTTATCGAAGGTAAATGGTTGAAACAACCTTTGGAAGCTTTTGGAAGAGGAAGCTTCAGATTTTTTTTTTTCCCAAATTTATAAAATCAACACACCCCCACAGTTATGCAGGGTGCACTACATAACACCATGAGAGAAGGAGAGACTACACTGGAATGCATTTTCTCAATTATGTAAGGTGCGTTGGTCTTAAAACTCATTCAAATGATGCAGTTTAGGTGGGAAAGATGATGACAAGGGGGAATAGGATGTTGATTGATCCCATTAGGAGGCTCACTAATCGAATGTGAAAAAATATCCTATAAAAAAGATAGACAAGGGCAAAGGAGGAAACAAAGAGAGAGAAGAGAGGGAGAGATTAACGAGAGAGAGAGTGGGGGTAGGGAAGGAGAAAGAGAAATTTGTGGGAGATAGGGAGGGAGGGAGGAAGGGTGAGATAGAGAAAAAGAGGGTGGGGAATGAATGTTGAGGGGGTTGGATTCCTAATTTTTTAATAGAAAGGATGAGGCCCAATTAGAATCCTCCATATTTGATTTGGAATGATCCTCTAAGTTAAGGTATAGAAACCTTTATGATGGGATTTAATGATTTGATGTGTTTAGTTATTTTTACACTTTATTATCTATTAGAATGGGAAAGGAAAATTAGTAATTCTATATAGATAAAGAAAATATTGCATTCAAGGATAAACCGCCATAACAACAAAAAATATGTAAAATTTATCTGATATATGGACACCTTTGGAAGTAATTCAATCATGAGTTTATCAACTTGCCTCAAATTTGAGAAATATCTAACTAGCAATTGCACCACATGTTGCAAAGGAAACGTCATAAGGTGGTAGCATAGGAAAGAATTTCATGGAAGAAAGAAGATGTGATATGTTATAGGAGTTAATTGAATATTTAAATTATAAATATGAATTAATTTATTTAAAAAGAAATTTTAGGTTTAGAGAATTATTTGGATAAATAAATTTGTTTGTTATAGCCTAAGGTCAGTATAAATAGTATATCGAGTATATTCACTTAAGGACACAACATACTGACTATATAATAAGCAATAGAATTGATGTAGAAGTTATGTTGAGTTATAGTGCAATATTTATGAATGTAATGAAGACTATCTATAATGATAATTGCTATCATTGTTAAAGTTATCTACATGTCAAAATATTTGGAATTCAAACAATGAAAAATATTGGCCATCGTATGTTGGAGCCCTGAAGGAAAGGGGATTATCTTAATGGATTGTTGATTGGTGAAACCAATCCCATTACTTGGATTACAAGTTGATGGGAAACAATGTTACAGACTGGGGCTATTATAGGTGAAAATTTGATTGCGAATAGAGGAATTAGACTTTGTGAAGAGAGTTATATTCAACCATAGGTAAATCACTTTGTGGATTGATAGTTTTAGCTTAAGGGTTTTCCTTTATTGCAATGAGAGTCAGTGTAGCAGGGAGGCTATGGTTGGGTAGAGTGTCCCTTTTGCACAATGAGTTAGTAGATGCTTCCTAGAAATGTAAGTGTTCATAACTTTTGATTAAGATGCATTAATGTTGTTTTTTAATGGATTATATTACTTTCCAGTTTGTTCAATTCTATTTGAAAGTTTAAGTATGCATTTTAAATTTATGATTTATGATGACCAAGTGGTTTAATTATATTATATAAGCTCATATTCTAGTGATTGCATATGTTCATTCATTAATAGTGTAGTTATCGAAGTAGGAATTCATAAATCTAAGTAACAAATTTGTAATGTATAAATTGGTGGTTTCAAGAAGGGTATTGGGTAGATAACCATAATGCCTCAACATGAATTTGCACTAATTTCTCTAAACTCTCAATGTTTACAACCTACACAATTGAATAAATGATCAGAATCTAGATTAGGGGCAAAAATTTGCCCAAAATTAAAAGTGCTCATAATTGCACCAAACTAGAACAGCTGCGATCGACCCATCGCCAGGAATCCAGCGCACTTCGTTTCGTCAAAAACCGACTCTGGATAAAGAATTTATAGCCCGTTGACCGTCGTTCATAATAGACGAATTTTCAAAAAAACGGGTCAAGCTGGTCAACGAAGTTAAACCTTGGTCAAATTGGGTTTTGATCTTGCCCAATAACGTCATGAAACTTGTCCTTCTGTGACTGGTTTGTACTCTGGGTGATATGGCGTGTTTTCATTGGGCCAAGTCTAAATTATGGTTTATATGGTGGCTGATTAAATTTTATGTATGGGCGCATTAATTTTTAACCTATGGTTTTAAACTTTATCAATGTGCATATATTTAAATGTTCAAAAGAATGTAAGAATGTATGGAGGGGTAGAGGTCAAGGTTTGAACCTGTGACCTACCCCCAACAACTTCGCCACCTTACCAACATGCCAAGTGGCGCTCCTTATTAAATGGAGCGGAAACACATTAAATTAAACCATACTCATAATCGTGGCGGAGAGCGCTCCATTAACTGCGCCATTAGCACGCCTAAACTCCCACTAATCCGTGCTTAACCTTAATTAAACAGGAGTTTAAGATGGCGGACTTTTCGATGGAGCCACCAAATTTGGAATTTCCCCTAGATTTAGCTGCGTTAACTGGAGTTTCTCTAGTTTTAGAGACAATTTACTAGGGAAAATTTGTTTTGACCATATCTGGAGCAATTTTCGACTAAACTGAGAGCAGGAAGAGTCATTCTTAGCAGATTGGCATGCTCTGAATCAATTAGTAATATATATATTTTTAAAGATTAATTTTTTTTTATAAGGAAAGTTTATATTTTTTAAATATTTTTTTTTTAAATTACAAATTTTTAATTTTAATTTTAATTTATTGTACTTGTTTTTATTTAGTTTTATTATTTAATTTAATTTTAATTATATATATGTGTGTGTGTGTGTGTGTAAGCTTGATAAGACTACATCTTCATCATGTCCAATATATCACCCCGATTGAGGTGGGGAATTGAACCGGTGACTTCACATCAAGGAGTAACAGAGCACCCGATCACCGTCTATTCAAGACCCCGTGGACAATTTTTTTAATGTTTTGTTTAAGATGTTTTTTTTTATTTTTAATTTATTCTTAACTATATATATATATATATATATATATATATATTATTGATTTGTTTTTTTTTTAATTTTTTCTTTAAATTATGTTTTTTTGAATTTTTTTGTCTTTTTTGAAATTTCTAATATATATTTTTAATTTATTAGTTATTATTATTTTTTTTACTTTTTGTCTTTTTGTTTTTTATTGTTTTACTTTTAATTTTTTTCAGCCTTTTAATTTTTGTTTTGTTTTGTATTTTGTATTTTTATTTATTTATTTATTTAGTTTGCAAGTCCATGTCAATCATCGACTAGCAATCTGACCTCATTATGTGTCAATTTGATAGTTGATTTTAATTTTTTTGTTATAATAGATTAAGTTTGCCCCCACAATATGTCAATTTCATAGTTGATTTTTATAATTTCATTACAATAGGTCAAGTTTGCCTACACTACATGTCAATTTGATGGTTGATTTTTAAATTTTTGTTGCAATGTATCAAGTTGTCTTACGCTAAGATTTTAAAATAGTTATACTTTTAGCATTTAAAAAAATATTAATATTGGTATAATGAATCTTTCATTCATGCCTTCATTTTAAAAGTTTTTAGTCATAATTTTTCCATCATGCCATGGTTTAATTATATTGAAAACTTAAGGTTTATTGTAGTCATGATATTTAGTTTTAATTCCATAGTTGAAAAATTG
Organism: Pinus albicaulis; assembly: GCA_034641835.2. NCBI lineage: Eukaryota > Viridiplantae > Streptophyta > Pinopsida > Pinales > Pinaceae > Pinus > Pinus albicaulis. Next base: position 1,609,355,482 of record CM076575.1, on the reverse strand, counting down.
TCAAAATTTTAAGACTTTTCTAAGTCACGATATTTTATCTTTAATGTTATAGTTGAAAAAAATTATAAATATTTTTACCTTTAACATCATGGTTGGAAATTGTTGGAATTTTGAGGCTTTTCAAAGACATAATATTTTATGTTTAATGCGATGCATGGAAATTGTTGGAATTTTAAGGATTTTTGGAGTCATGATATTTTCTTTTTGTAAGCTTGGGAGGACTACATCTTCATGTCCAATATATCACCCTGATCGGGGTAGGGAATTGAGCCGGTGGTTTCACATCAAAGAGTTCCTTAAAAAAACACCCTATAACCGTCTATCCAAGACCCTGAGGACTAGAGTCATGATATTTTATATTTAACGTCATTGCTAAAAAATATTGTAAACTTACCTAAGAAAAAAATTGTTATTCCAGCATCAACACTTTTTGTTTTCAAGGTGTTTTTTGCACTAAAAAAATTGGTTTTTATTGGCTTTTATTATCTTTTTAAAAAAATGTTGAAAATTTACCCTAAAAAAAAAAGTGTTGATGCGAAATAAACACTTTTTGTTTTCACGTTGTTTTTTCATGTTTGTTTGGAGTTTTTTTTGCTAGAGTTATCATTTTGAAGTAATAGTTCTTATTTGATCGGTAACTTTGTTGGGATTAAATGAAAAATCAATAACATAAAATATGTAAAATGAAAAAAAATAAAAAATTTGCATTAACTTCACATACTAGTCTTGTTCAAAAGGTACTCTTGGTTTTTGAATTTATTTAAATAATAGAAAAAAAATCATGGACAAACACGTGTTTGAAAAATGCAATTCAAATATTAATTCTACAACTTCAAAAAATTAAAAAAATATAATTTGGCATAGTAAAATGAAGCTTCAACATGCATTGATTAGTTCTTTCTGTGTAGAATGCACGCACACACACACATACATGTTTTAGACTAAATTATATCACATGAATACGTGCATATATGTTGAGATGCGTGCAAAAATTGCAAGCACAAGCTTTTAATTTAATGGAAATTTGACAGATTATATGACACTAATATCTTTTGGAAAAAATATCATTAGGACAAAATAATTCTCTAAAAATTGTCTTCTTACTCCAAATCAAAATTAAAAAATCTTACATGAATTTTGAAGGCTTCAATTCAATAAATAAGTAAAATTTTGCAATTCCATCACCACATTTGGCCAAAAACTGTAACTCATCTTAAGAGATTCACCCAAATTAGAAAACAAAAGTGGTTGTAATAGAAAAATAAACAAAAAATGAAGAACTAGGAGTAAGGATTATAAAAGGAGACTTTGATTTTAAGAAATGTGGGGCTGGAAAATGCAAAAAAATTACTCGTATATTATTGTCAGGTGAAACAAAAGATTGAAGACCTAAGAGCTAAAAAGATATGAAATTGTATTTTGTATACTATTATCTAGTTCAATTTGCAATTTGAAAGCTAGAGTATTTTGTGTGTACCATGGACCTATGAATTTACTCTAAAGGATGAATACATGGAAAAAATATTTCATAGTTTATTTAAGCAATTGTGGACTATTGTTGATTGTTATTTTACACAAATTCTTGCAATTTGTCAATTTCTTGTGAATTATTTCTATGTATGGTAATTAAATATGTTATTTTGTTTTGTGCTTATGGTAATAATTTCTTTCTGCTTTTCAATAGTTATTTTATATTTACAATCAATATTTAATCATTATTAGTTTATGATTAGATATTTGCATAATAAAATAAAATTACATTTAAGCTTTAAAAAAAAACTTCAAAGACAGTTTCCTTTCGAGAAGTAATCAATTTAATGGTAACTAGGACCACATATCAGTGGAAATCTATATAGAAAAAGAAAGTAAATCTAATTAAGGCTTGTGATCAAACGATTCTCCATTGATATTGTTGGTAGATATTTTTTACCATCAACAAAAAGAAAACTAAACATAGCTCTCCATTTTTATCATTAATACAATAAATATTTCTCTCTATTTGTATTCTTTGGCTTTCTTATGTGATTGCTTTGAATTTTTGGATTATGTTCATTATACATGCTCACACTATAAATACTTTCCATTGGTGAAACAAGATCTTTCATAAATGTCAAGATAAAATAGCATGCAAGGGATACCAAACACAACTAGGTTATCCTTTCGAATAACAAACACATACCAAAACACCACAACTACATTAAAGAAGTAAAAAAATTGGCTAAGATTGACCATTACTATAATAAAACTAAAGGATGTAAATGACACTGAAAAATGACCAAAGAACCTAAATCATGATGTTCAATGAAAGATAGGACCAAATTGGATTCAAATCTTACACATTTAGATGGCATTTAATTAATCCCATTGATGGATAAGATTCAATGTTTCTTTAAAAAAAATCTTGAATCTGGTTAGGCAAAGCGAGATAAGTGGGAAGGTTATCTTGGATTTATATCCCTCATCCAATTTTATTACGTAAAGTCTTAGAAATCTGAAGTTTCTTTTCAAATAATAAAATAAAAAATATTTTATGCTTATAACCATCAAAAGAATAAAAAAATGAAATAATAGCACATTACCTTATAAACATGAAAATTTCAAAATACACGTATATACTAGTACGCTAATATTAAGAATAAATTAGTAATAATTTTTATGATATACTAATCTAAATAGAAGACTAATTATCTTAATAAAATTATCAATTTAACAAACTATACCAAGTCTTTATTTTTTTAGACGTCACAAAAAATTCATAATTTTCATGTTGATTTTGAAGTGCCGATGCAACATCAACCTTCTTTTTTTTAAGCATATTTTTGACACTTTAAATTTTATTACGTACTAAGTATGAATATTTCTTTTAAATGATGATGATTTTCATGCCGATTTTGAAAAGTAGATGTTGTATCAACCCCCTTTTTTTGGGCTTATTTTTGACACTTCAAATTTTCTTATATAATAAGTATGGATAATTTTTTTTTAAATGTTGGTGATTTTTAGGATGATTTTTTTGACACATCAATACAACATCAACCTTTTTTTGGAGACATATTTTTGACACTTTAAATTTTCTTATGCCTTAAGTACACATTTTTTTCAATGTTGGTTATTATTAGTTTTGGGCAACTAGGTCCAAAATCCATGTTGTACTACTCAGATGATGATGCCAATATTTTTATTGGATTCCTCTTTCGGAGAGGTGCAATATTGATCTAAAGATCATCTTGATTGGATGAGCAGAACATGTATTTTGAATTTATTCCACTTATGTGCAAGGTCGGTCAGAATTGTAATGTCGGCTTGGAGCCCCAACAGATGTGTCACACACCCTCACAGATGAATATATATTGGACAGACTTGGAGTTCATTTCATCTCCCACTCAACACACACTTCTCTCTTGTGTTTGATTGGTTCAATCATCATTTGGAGGCTTTTCTTCTCACACATGTGGAACAACAGCCAGGGTTTTCTGTTCGGATCTGTCTAGGGTTTTAGCACAGGTTTGACAAGCATTGACATGCATTGTCCATTTGACCTCAAACTCAACCAAACTTCCGATTTCTGAAGGCCACATTCATTGACACAAAAACCGAGGCTAGACGTTGACCTTTGACCTGCTGCGTAGAATTTTTGTTGCTGTTGTTCTACGTTGACTGTTGATTGGACAACGTTGACTTTAGTTGACTTTTCATTGAATTTTATGGAGCTGTCTTGAGGGTTGTGTGACACTTCTGGTTGGTTGACCATAAGGATACTTTGTTAATTGAAGCATCCTGTTGACCGTCGTAATTCATCACAACACATATATTTTGCTGATCAAGTTAAGTGTATTTTTGGTTTGTCTCCCGTTGATCTATTGGTATGTTCTATTAGCATTTTACTTTCTTGTTTATGTGACTGCTATTTGGTATCATATTTGAAGTAAATTTTCATCAAGCATAGAACACCTTCGAAAATTTACATGGTTTCAGAGCTAAGGTGAAGACAAAGCCCAAATTTGTGTTAAGAGTAATCACCAAAGAAGCAACATTTGTCAAGGACCCATGGGTACCTCAAATTATAATGGCTTCAAATATGATGGTAAGTTGACTGGCAAGTCTGACTATCATGCTTGGAAAATTTCTTTGGACTTGGTCTTGGAAGATCAAGAGGTCATGGACTATGCACAGGGTCATATCCAAGAGCCTCCATCATCTACACCTACTGCCACAAAATCGAAGTATAGAAAAGGGGAAATCAAAGCTAAGATGATTATCCGGGATTTCATCCACAAAATTCTGGTTTCTTACATCTTTGAGCTGGGCACATCTAAGGAGATGCATGATAAGTTGGTCATAATGTTCAGGGCTAACAATGTAAATCAAGTGGTTTCTTACATCTTTGAGCTGGGCACATCTAAGGAGATGTATGATAAGTTGGTCATAATGTTCAGGGCTAACAATGTAAATCAAGTTATTTTCTTTAAGAACCAATTAAAGAATCTCAAGAAAGGCAAGGATGAATCCATTCAATCCTATTTTCTGAAGTTGACCGAAATCAGGAATAACCTTCTCGCCATTAGGGAAACAATAGCTGATCAAGAAATGGTTCTCATTTCACTTGGAGGTCTCCCCTCTGAATGACATGTATTCATTACTACCATTCTCAATATTAATGTGATTCCTAATTTTGATGAAGTATTGTCGAGATGCACTCAAGAGGAGACAAGAATGATGGAATATGAAAATGAAGGTAATGTTGCCTTCACTGCTCGTACTAAGAATAAGAACAATGGTGGTCTAAGGAACCATGGAAGAGAAGGGGCCAAATGAAAGAAAGGAATATTTTACACATGTAACAAGTTTGGCCACTATGCTAGAGAATGCCCTAATAGAAGGGATTCTCCAGGGGATGATGACAACAAAAACAGGGGTAATGGAAATCAAAGGAACAACAGGTTGAAATAAAAGAGGAAGGCTCCCTCTGGTCATAATGGAAATGGCCAACCTTTCAAAAGGTCAAGAAATTCCAGGTATGAAGAATCTAATGTTGTTGAAAATAAAAGAAATGAATTCATTCTTGTATCTTCCCTCTCTGTTGCATCTTCACCCGACATCTTGGATGTTTGGTTAATTGATAATGGCGCTTTAAGGTACCTCAGTGGGTTTAAAGAAGCTCTCTCTTATTTGATTGAGAAGGATACTAATATGAAAATTATCCTTGGATATAATGCCACCTATCCCATGAAAGGGACATGGACTATGACCCTCCATTTATCTCAAGGTCAAGTCCTTCATTTGCAAGATGTATTGTATGTACCTGATTTGAAGAAGAACCATGTGTCTATTTCAACCATGGAAGACAAAGGTTTCAAGGTGGCATTCGTCGATGGAAAGGTACGCATATGGAAAAAGAGTTTCAAGGAAGCTCTCACTATTGGCTTTAGAGTTGATACACTCTACCAAGTTGGAGGAAGTCCACCGGGGGTTATGACATGTGATACAATTTTTCAAACCGAATTATGGCACCGGAGGTTTGGACACCTTCATTACAAATCCCTTCCCAAAGAAAGGGAGGTGGTGACAGGGATGCCCAAATTCAAAAATGATCATGAAGGTGTATGCCAGGGTTGTGCCGAAGGAAATCATACAAGGGGACCTTTCCCCTCAAGTGTCACAAAGACATCTGATGTCTTGCAATTGATACATTCTGATATATCTGGTATGCTGCCTGTGACATCCTTGGGAGGATGTTCTTATTACATGACGTTTATAGATGAATTCTCTCGCAAGACCTGGATATATTTCTTGAAGAAGGATGAAGTATTCATGTGGTTTCGTACCTTCAAAGCCTTGGTGGAAAATCAAACATGAAAGAATATCAAGATTTTGAGGATCGATAATGGCACTGAATATGAAACAAACGAGTTCAATAAATTTTGCAGAGAAGATGGCATTAAGAGGGAGGCCACAACCATGTATACTCCTGAGAAAAATGGCATTGCTAAAAGAAAGAATAGGATCATTGTCGAAGTTGCTCATGCCATGCTATGTGACCAAGGTCTTCCGAAGTTTCTATGGGGAGAAGATACAAACACTACTCTGTACATACAAAATTGATGCCCGCATTCCACTCTAGATTCCAAAACTCCTGAAGCAGTCTTCTCTGGTAAGAAGCCTGATGTTTCTCATTTTATAGTTTTTGGTTGTCCCGTTTACTTTCATGTGCTGAAAGAGAAGAGAAGCAAGTTGGATGTTTCTGGGAAGAAGGGAATGCTTGTGGGCTACAGTGAAACTTCGAAGGCTTACATAGTCTATGTGCCTGGTCAAAGAGAAGTGGATATATGCCACGATGTCACCTTCGATGAAGATTCTTCCCTCAGGAAAGTGATAAATCTTCCGAGCTCCGAGGAATACCATGATGTAAGATCAGGGAACTAGGAAGAATCAAAGGATGATATGATGCCCGATGTTGAAGGACCGATGGACCCTATTGATACACCTCCTTCAATGAAGAGAAGACCCTCATGGCTCCAGGATACTCTCGAATATGTCAAGAGACATATGGCCCGAAGGGGGACATTCCGTGAAAGCAAGAAGCCGAATAGATACCAAGGGTATCTAGCAGCCATGAGCACAATAATACAATCTGAGCCTGGATCATTTGAAGAAGCCGTAAAGCATCAAGTCTGGAAGGATTCTATGCACGAAGAGTACGAGTCCATTATGAAGAATGATGTCTAGGATGTGGTTTCGAGACCGGAGGACAAAGTTGTTGTCACCTCGAAATGGCTCTATAAGATCAAGCATGGATCTGATGGTAGTGATGAAAATTTCAAGGCAAGATTCGTTGCCCGAGGCTTCTCTCAAAAACAAGGCATAGACTATGATGATATATTTTCACCTATGGCCTGCTATACCACCATCCGATCTATTATTTCCCTTGCTTCCACACAAGGATGGAGTCTCCATTAGATTGGGTGTGAAGACTGTTTTTCTGCATGGTTCGATAAAGGAAGAGGCGTATGTGGAGCAACCTCTGGGGTTCAAAGTCCAGGATAGAGACTCTCATGTATGTAGGTTGAATAAATCCCTCTATGGGTTGAGTCAAGCCCCCACGGCTTGGTACGAGAGGATAGATAACTACTTGATAAAGTTGGGCTTCACTCGAAGTAATGTTGATTTGAACCTTTACTTCAATGTTGATAGAGAAAAGCCTCTCATTCTGGTTCTCTATGTGGACGGTCTCTTCCTGACAGGTGTTGACCCTCTCATTCATCAGTTTAAGAGGGAGCTCGCTTCTGACGAGATGAAAGACCTAGGACTGATGCATTACTTCCTAGGCTTGGAGGTTTGGCAGAGACCTGGCCAGATTTTCCTCTCTCAAGGAAAATATATTGTAAAGCCGCTGGAGAGATTTAGTATGGTGGACTGTAAGTCTAAGTCGACACCGATGGAATTCAAATTTAAGAAGTTGAGTGGAAACGTTGTTGGGACCGTGCTGGAAAATCCTACTGAGTATCCACAACTTGTAGGGGCCCTGATGTTCTTAGTGAACACCCATCCAGATGTATATTTTCAGTGAACACTTTGATTCCACACATGGTTTATCCTCATCACATTCACTGGGTTGGTGCCAAGAATCTCTTGAGATATCTTCGGGGCACGATAAACCATGGGCTGAGATACACTGCCGAGACTTTGAGACTCCATGGATATAATGATGTCGATTGGGCTGGCAGAGTGGTGGACCGCAAGAGCACATCTAGATGTTGCTTCACACTTGGGTCTGCTTCGATATCTTGGATGAGCAGGAAGGAGAAGTTGGTAGCTTTGAGCACCGCTGAGGCCGAATACATTGCAGCAAGTATGGCCTTTTGTGAAGCTATTTGGTTGCGAAAGCTCTTCAGTGAGTTGTTCGGGCATGTGCTGGATACCACCGTTATCCTTTGTGATAACTAGAGTGGGATTCGTTTGTCAAAGAATCACATGTTCCACGATCGATCCAAGCATATTGATATTAGGTACCATTTTATCCGGTATATGGTACAGCTAGGTGTCGTAAGGCTCAATCATATAGGAACTAATGTGTAGCTCATGGATATTCTCACAAAGCCCTTGGAGGAGGTCAAGTTCCTAAACTTTCATGAGAATCTTGGAATCATGGAACGACCCTATTCTGAGGGTCCTGTTGGACGATGAGCTCTGGGATCTCCAGGGGACTTTGGGGATAGCTTCTTGGAGCTATAAGCAACCACAGGGCTAGGCTTGCTGAACCTTGTTGGTGTGCTTCTGCCCCACTGTGAAGATATTGAGTTGGTTCACCTCTCTTTGATTTGTGCCCCGTATGCATCCTACCCATGGAGTCCCAGACTCATGGGAAGTACCTCTCTTCTTGGCCAATGAGGTGGGAAATGTGGATAGAGACCGATGGATGCAACAGAGATTGTCGTACTCTCTATGTATAAGATGTCACGTGTCCAACCACTTGATCTGGGATCAAGTCTAGTGAGGTTTCGGACCTCCAACTGACTTTGGGTCAGTTAAACTAACTTCGGGTTAGTATGAGACTCCTTTGAGTCCTATAGAGGTTTTGGACCTTTGAGCTGACTTTGGGTCAGCCGAGAGTAATGTCTTTGTGACTCACCTTTTGAAATAAAGAAGCAAACAAAGAAAGTTACGGCGGGATGACGCACGATGTTTAGATGGCACGGGTGGATGGAGTTCTCCCCAGTTGAGAGGGAGTGTTAATTTTGGGCAACTAGGTCAAAACTCCATGTTGTATCTCTCAGATGATGATGCCAATATTTTTATTGGATTCCTCTTTCGAAGAGGTGCAAGATTGATCTAAAGATCATCTTGATCGGATGAGCAGAACATTTATTTTGAATTTATTCCACTTATGTGCAAGGTCGGCCATAATTGTAATGAAGGCTTGGAGCCCCAACAAATGTGTCACACACCCTCACATATGGATATATATTGGACAGACTTGGAGGTCATTTCATCATCCACTCAACACACACTTATCTCTTGTTTCTGATTGGTTCGATCATCATTTGGAGGCTTTTCTTCTCACACGTTTGGAACAATAGCTAGGGTTTTCTGTTCAGATCTATCTAGGGTTTTAGCGCAAGTTTGACTAGTGTTGACTTTGGTCAATGCTTGGTCCATTTGACCTCAAACTCCACCAAAATTCCAATTTCTGAAGGCCGCATTCATTGTCACAAAAATCGAGGCTAGACGTTGACCTTGACCTGTTGCGTTGAATTTTTGCTATTGTTGTTCTGCATTGACCGTTGACTAGACAACGTTGACTTTCATTGACTTTGGCTTGACTTTTGTGGAGTTGTCTTGAGGGTTGTGTGACACTTTTGGTTGGTTGACCGTGAGGAGACATTGCTGGTTGAAGCATCCGGTTGACTGCCGTAACACATCACAACACATATATTTTGCTGATCAAGTTAAGTGTATTTTTGGTTTGTCTTCCGTTGATCTATTGGTATGTTCTATCAACATTTTACTTTCTTGTTATGTGATTGCTATTTGGTATCAGGTTTGAAGTAAATTTGCATCAAGCATAGAACATCTTCGAAAATTTACAGTTATTCAACCATTTTCAAGTTGTTGTCTTCTTTTTTGTTTTCTTCCATAGATTGGTTGTTTTTTAAGGGTTTTTCAAGTTTGTATTTTTTCTTTGTCTTTGCAATGTTTTTTTTTCCAAATTAAATTTCCTTTTTTTGTGAAGTTTAAAAAACTAGAAGATTTTTACATATTTATGTATTATTAATTAATACTTCAATACACATAAAATAATTCACTAAAAACATAATAATTTTAAACATCTAACAACAAAATATACATGTTGCATATAGATATAATTAAAAAAACATATTTGGAGACCATTTTGTAAAAATGACATGTCAAATAAAATATTTTTATGCAAAAAAAATGAACATAAAAAGTTGAAAAAAAGAAAGAAAATCAAATGATAATATTTGAAGTTTTTTGTTTCTCTTCTCCAAAAATAATGATTCACATAAAATTTTAAGTAAAAATAACAAAATTAAAAACAGTTTAACACACATACATACACAAATTTCCAACAAAATTTGAAAACAAAATTAAAAGCAAACAAAAAGTAATTTAAAACAAAAATTAAAAGAAAAAATTTAAAAAATTTTGAAAAAATTAAATTAAGCAACTAGAAAGAAAAACAAAACATTTCAAAAATCGAAAAAAAATATAAAACAAAATATAAATGTTATTATTTTTTTTTTGAAAAACAAACAAATTAGAAAACGAAAAGAAACAATTTAAAAATAAAATTGAGAAAAAGAGATAGAAATAAAAATATTATAAAAATTTGGAAAAAATACTTAACAAAAATTTAAAATAAAATATAATAAAAAAATCCCTGATCTAGGTGTGAGCAGACGTTAATAAGACATGCATCCGAATGATGTTGCCTCCTCACCACCCTCCACATGCACGAAGCACATGGAGTGGTGGCTCTTTGCATGTAAGGAGTTAATGCCATCCTCGAAGGTGGCAAGGTCTTATGTGTGGGTGTGATTACCAATGTTTTCCACAGTAAGTTTGGTAAGTTTCTTGATAGTGAACTATATTTCCCTTGGCTCTGGTCCGCGGTGAAAGGTGGCTCAGAGAAGGCTCTGCGAACGCATATTCTCTCGGTGCATGTTCAATCTTGATTGTTTCAAGCTCTGGTTCACGGGTATGTTTATAGTTCCTCTATCCATGCTCCTATGGTTCGTTATATCCGTCTATTAGCTTTCAGGTTGAATGGTTCTGATGCAACTTGGTCACTGCGGAAGGTGGCATATGTGGATTTCTCTGTGGATGATACATAATTGAAAGTAGTTTCTTTGGTCTCTTGTCTTCTTGTGTCTGTGGTGTTTGGTATTTTACTGTCTCGTATGGGATTATATTGGTTGTGGTCCTCTCACTGCTCCTGGTTATTTATTTTTCTGTACCCCCGCCTCAGGGGCCTCTTTTCTTGTATGTATGTCAATGGTTTTGAGTCGGAACCTCCAAGGTTTTGGTATGAGGATGGTTCAGCTTACAATTACGTCTTTTGGCTCCTTGGAAGGAAGTGCTTGCATGTTGGGTTCAAGGGGTTTCTTTCTTTCTAGTTTTATATTTGTGTCAGACGATTTAATTGGGGTCTGGTTCAGTTTTTGGTCTCTCATCTGTTTCCACTGGCAGGTCCCCGCCTCTGCGACGACCCCTAGAAGCTTTTTGTTTTTGGGTTTAAGCTCCCCTTTGGGTGGTTTACGGGGTCTCTGTTTTATATTCAAAGTTATTGTAGGTATTGGATTATCATGGCTCGATCCGCCTTTGAAAAGGGCAAGGTTGCCTACAGTTCACGCGACTGAGGGAAAAGCTCCAAGGAATTCCCTATGGCTAACCAGCCCAGCTCCTTTAGGGAAGAGATCGAGGCTGAAATTTGGTTTCAAGCATTATCAATGAAGCGTAAACAACGTATCATGAGGGTACCTCGACCCAGGTTTGTCAGTTGATCGAGGAATGGGAAGAAGAGATTAACCAAAAATCAGGGATTATGGACATCTATTTAGTTGATTAGCAAGCCTTAGTGCCTAATCCCGGTCATACCCAAGCATACCCAAGGCAAGACAATTCAGTTCAAGAAAAAAAATCACTTGTATTGATTGATGAAGAGCCTCCTGGCCAAAGCCTTAGAAAATATTATGTCTAGTATGGCTGCGGCCACTCATGGGCTTTTGGATTATAGCAAGGAATTTCAGAAAATTCAGTTTTATTTACAGAAGAAAAATGGGCACCTCAGTCGTATTGAGCAGCACATACCATGCATCCCTCAAACCGAGCTCCCTGGCTGCAGTGCGAAGGAATCTGCTCATGTCGAGTCTGCGGAAGATGATTAACTTGGTGTCTGCCCCTCTGTCTTAGCTCTTATTGTATGAAACAGTCTTATAATTTCTAGTATGTTTATTAGTTATGTTTATAGTTATTTAGATTCTAGACAATAAAAGGAAAATCAGACTTACTTGGCATGGATGATTAGACTTATCATATTTATTTTCTGGATGGCTTATCATGTCTTTAGGTGGCCAATAGATATTGTTTCCCTCTGGGCAGGTTGAGGCCACCTAACCATATGAATATGGATGTAACTTGCCCTATTTTGATGCTAATATAAAAGAAAGGTCCTAGCAAGCTTACAATCAATATATATATATATATATATATATATATATATATATATATATAATAAAAAACCATTATAATATTCAAGTTCTACTAGCACAACCGGTTGAGGATGGATCTCGTCAGCAAGACAACTTAGGATCAAACCTTACAGGGGGTGGTTGTGCCCTGTGCTAGGGGGAGGAGACATGCTAAAAAATCCAGTCAGCTAAGTGCTAGTGTGGCCTAGGTTGGGTGCGATCCCCAGGTGACTTTGACAGCTTAGATGCCCCAGGGTTGCGGCTCCTCAAGCCAAAGGTCAAGCCTGGAAGATCACAGGCAACTTGAAAAAAAACACATTAAAATATAGATTCGATACAAAAAATATAAAAAAACATAAGCTAACTAAAAACAAAAGAAATATTAAAAAGAAACAAAAAGTATAAAAAAATAATTAAAAATAATTCAAGGGCCCCCCTGCTTAGTCACAAACACCTAAGGATCGTTGGTAGGGTAGCTAGAGCGACCCTTCAGTGAGCTAGGATAAATTATGGGAATTGACGCCCTGCCTAACCTTGATACCCATGGGTCGTTGACAAAGCAACTCGGAGCAACAACCACTCCAACTACCTTGCCAGTGGCCCTTGGGCTCTGAGGCTAGGCGAGAGCCACCTAATTTTATATATTTATATATATGATATTTTATATTTTATTTTATTTAGTTTTTGTGTTTTTGTTTTTTAAATATCTTTTTATGTTTGAATTTTTCAGTTTTATGCATTATTTTTTAAAATTTGTATGTTAATTAATTAATTTATTTGTATGTTTAAAATTTTTATTTTTATTTTTATTTATTTAGCCATTTTTAAAAACTTATTATTATTATTATTTTTAATGTTTTAATTTTATTTTTTACTTATTATTAGTTTTAAAATCAGGTTATTATTAGTTTTAAAATCATGCCTAGTTGGTTTGACTCATCCTAGGCACCTACATATAGCTTTGAATCTGTCTCTAAAAGCTACGAGTCACATGGATTATAGAAAGTAGAAGAGAGATGATATAGGTGTGGATTTCTCTCTTTTTACTCTTTTTTTTTTTGTTTTCTAATGTTTAACTTTTATTTATTTATTTATTTATTCATCTTTTTTTGTTACAGGGGGTTGTGTTGATGTTTGACTAGCAACTTGACTCCACTGTGTCAATTTGATAGTTGATTTTTAAGTTTTTGCTACAATGGGTTAAGTCCACCTCCATTTTGTGTCAATTTAATGGCTGATTTTTAAGTTTTCAATGCAATGGGTCAAGTCTGTTCCAACTATGTGTCGATTTCAGGGTTGATTTTTAATTTTTCATTGCAATCTATTGAGTGGTCTTAGGCTAAGATTTTAAAAGAGTTATAGTTTTAGAATTTGATATTATGACTCTTTTATTTATGTATTCATTTTTAAAGGTTTTTTTTATTCATGATATTTGGGCTCAAAATATGTTGAAAATTTAAGGTTTTTTTATAGTCATGATATTTGGTTTTAATTCCATGGCGAAAAAAGTCAAAATTTTAAGATTTTTTGGAGACGTGTTGTTTTATCTTTAACATCATGGTTTTAAAATGTCCAAAATTTAAGGTTTTTGAGTCATGATATTTATCTTTAACTCCATGGCTAAAAATTATTGGAATTTTTAGGCGTTTTTAAGTTGTGATATTTTATCTTTAACACTATTGTCGAAAGTGTTGATGCGACATTGAAATGCATAACACTTTTTGTTTTGGGGTTAATTTTCATGTTTATTGCACAAAATTGTGACTTTTAATGTTGCAACATTGAGATTTTTCATTTCTAGGGTGTTTTTTCATGTTTTTTGCGCAAAAATACAAGTTTTTTTCCCTAGAGTTCTCGTTTTGAGGTTAGAGTTCTCCTTAAGTTAGTAAATTTGTTTCGTTTCAAACTCTTGTAAGGATTAAGACTAAAGATGTCTTTAGAAGCTTGAGATGTACCAATAACTCATACAAAGACAACTAAATTCTATAGGAAAGAGAAGAAAAATAAAAATATGATCTAGACTACTTCAAGACATGTATGATAATCTCAATTTAGATTAAGAATTTTTAAATAATGCAAACTAAATTCAAAAAGACTAAATAGTCTTGAAGAGTACCACAATTTAATGTTGATGTTTTCATGTTACATAGCCATCCCTAGGGTAGCTCATAAAAATGTAAATTAAATGTGAGTACAAGGTTCCAAGTTCAAATCCCTCATATTTTCTAACACGTGGCCACAAACTAGGGGTAGTGTGAACCCACCTAGGAGTTATAGTGGTCGCAATTGAAATTGACCTCGTGCCACACGAGTATAAGACTCGACGATTTGCAGATTTCCCTAGCAAAAATAAAAAATAAAAAATAAATCCTTTTCACTTTAGAATATCCTTGAGACTATCAACAAAACAATTTAGTCAAAAAATAAAATAAAATGAATAATAATAATAATAATAATAAATTTACTCAGACATGACTTCACTCAAATATTTTCTTACTTTTTCTTCATAATGCTTCACTTCTTTTGAATCAAAGATTAAAGGCATTGGTAAAATATGGTTGAACCAAATGAAGATTTAAAACATTTCTCACTAATAGTAGGTGGAATCTCATTGGACTCTATTTTATAAAACTTAATGCACATAAAATATCCTTGTGATTTCCATTTTTAAAATATAATTAACACATATGGCAAAAACATATCTCAAGAAATGCATCAACATAACCTTTACCATAATAATCACCACACTTGTAACTCCCTTCCCACACAAAAATATGATATTTTGAGTCTTCCTCGTATTATCAATACTAGTCCCAAAAATTAATACCTCAAATGTTCAAATTTTAAATACTATTATAAAATAAAATATACACCAAATCATAAATGTTTAAATGTTCTAGATGCATATCTTTAAATGAAATTTATTTTTTCCCTTCATTTGTTGTCTTAGGTGATTGTAATTTTGAATGTGTAAAGGTTGGTTAAGAAGACTTAGTACTTGTCAGCTCTTCGATTGGCTTATTTCCTTTGTCTCCAAGATGCTTAAAGAGAGGCTACTTGTTATTCTTTGAAAGGGAGGTGAGCAAAAGTGGCAACAAAAGTAACCATAGGTGCAAAAACATTTGTGAATGGTGGATATCTTAGATTATCAAACCAATTAATGACATTAGAGGGTGGTTTGACAATATTGTTTTCCCAAATATCATGTATAAGATAAGATTGTTGTTCCGAGACATCTATAATGCTTAGGTGAGGTTGCAAAAGAAATTTTGGAAGGAAAAATAATTGAGGCAAGGCTTGCTATCCACCAAGGTCTAAGCATCATGTTTGAATTAGCTAGTTAAATTCATTTGAATTGGCATATATATATATATATATATATATATATATAATCTTCCCGTCGTACGACATTTGGCCTCTTACTTCATCCCATTCTCTTTCCTTTGCTAAAAAAATCATCTATGTAATATCATCAAAACAATTAAATCTTCTCAAGTGAAATACAATATGCGGTAAAGAAAATAATCATTTCACATTTTTTTTTTGTTAAAAAGACCGAGAATGTACAAAATAAAAGGGGGCAATGATATAATTACTAATAAGGGGAAAACTCAAATACACTCTAATTTTATACGCATAAAATATATAAACCATAGTATTATTTTTCCTTTGATACATATCAACCCCCTCATCTTTGACTTCAATTTCCTACTTTCAAGGTAATATTCTAATCATTGTATAATTTCAAATTTGTATAACATAATTCCTCAAGGGGATTTAACAAAGAAAAATACTAGGCTTATTTTGTTATGTATAAATTTATTGCAAAATCCCTAGCTTCTAGATTAAACTTTTCTAGATGAAAATATTGTAGTAGAATAAGGAGGATTTATAGCAAATAAACAAATATTGTGTTGCCTCATAATCATCCAAGTGATACACTCCCTCATGTCCAGGAAAGATAATGGGATGTTCCTCGAATGAAACCTCACAAAGGCCTATGACAAAATCCAAAGGGACTTCTTATGATATGTTTTACTCTAGTTTGGCTTTGATTCTACATAGGTAAGATAAGTTTCCAAATGCATTTCTTCAACTTCCTTTACTGTTTTATTCAATAGGGAATGTTGGAATTTCAAGGTGCCATTAGGGCACTCGACCATAAGGGAGAGAAATGAGATCCCCTTCTCTAACTTGCAAACCATTAGGCTATCCCTAATTCCCTTTCATCTACCACAACATATATAATCATACAATCTTTTGGCTTTCAACCTAAAGACAATTTTACAACAGTCGAGTCTACTCGCTATCTCCTAAGGTTGATAGCTTCTCTCTATTTTATTCATTCCTTAAGTACAAAATGATATAAGCGCTTTAGCTAGCCTTGGTTGGAATGCTGTCATTTGGGAGGGAAGTGTTTTAATCAATAGGGAGTGTTGGGATTTCAATGTAGGGCAATTAATGCAAATGTAAAATTTTCACTCCAACCATATGTTTCCTAGATTCATTTTTTGTGAGCGCGGAGTGTTGAAGTTAAAACTAAAATATCAAATTGCAACAAGACATAGTTCACTTCTCTCTTAAACAAGATACATAATGTGGCACAACAGAATAAACACTAGAAAAGTGTAGTGGAATGCAATAATGTTTTGATGCTTTGGGCACACAAATATGCAAGTACACAACTTCGCCAACAAGAACAATTCATATATATGTATAAGATAAGTACAAGTATATACCACATCTTAATACAAGCTAGTACAAGTCACACTCTCCAAACCCCACCGAGGGAAACAGTAAGGAGAACCCTAGCCAACAACTCCTCTTTGCTAGGAATCACTCCCAACCAAAGTTAATCACTCCACTAAATATCATCAACAAGCTAAAATACATAATGACAAGTCTTCCTTGACACCTTCACTTGCATCACACAAGTGTACAAGAAATTATCTTTATATTCTCCACCTCATGCACTCCAAGTAGTATTAAGGTCTCCAAATGCCACAAAACCCTAATCTACTTCTCTCACAAGACTACAAGATCATGTACTCACCTTGTTCCTTTAGGGTTTCTTCCAAACCCTAGCTTCCCTCATCTTCTCAATTCAAAACCTTAGCCCTAATCCTTATTGCTAATGACAAAGAGAGGAAAAACAATGAAGTACATACAAAGTAGTTCGCTCTAGTTCTCATATCTTATAACACAAGCACATGATCGCAAGACTAAACATGAATGAGTTGCTAAAAAGACTCTCTTCCCCTTATTTATATGAGAGGTGACGAAGGCCAATTACAATAAAGTGGGCCTTGCAACTCTAAGTGACACAAGCTAAGCTCCAAGGTATGCACATCAACCAAGCAAGGGTCCTAAGGTAAGTGCTCCATGAGACATTCCCAACTCTCTAAGGCATCTAATGCCCCAATGCTCCCTCCTAAGATGTGTACCTCCAAGTCCACACATCAACCAAGCAAGGGTCCCAAGGTGAGCGCTCCATGATATGTGCTTAACACTCCAAGCCTCCCATGATCCAATGTTCACCCCTAAGATGTGTACCACCATTTCCACCACACCTACATGATCACTTCTCAACCTAAGTGCCATGAAGTCAAGTTCAAACCTCCATGTAAGGAACCAAGTGTCCCCATGCAACATAGGGCTCAATGCCTTCCTTTAATATTCCCAATGATCCTCCACCAAGTGGTTTGCCCTCCTAAGCAACCAACTAAACTCTCCATGTGTGCACTTCATCAAGAAAGTCACCAAACCACATATGTCTCCAACACTCCAAGGAATTCTGCCATATAAGCATCAAGCCAAGAACTAACAATCCATGACTAAGCTATCTCTATTGTGTTTGTCCATCATGATACAACCAAGGGCAGTCAACACACTATGGACCCAACATTAAATTTAGCACCCTCAAGAATGGTGTAAACACTTTTGGAGTAAGCCCAAAAGTTATTAGGGATCCCATCAAGTTTCTCATATCATCAAGAGCACTACCATTATCTCTCGTCCTATTTATACTCAAGATGGAATCCTTAAGGAGAGCTCTTTCTACCACTCAAGAAAAAAAGGGTATGATTACCTACCTGATTTTCTTACCATTCCTTGAAAAAGAAAGGGTATGCCAACCTATCTTACTTTCTTACAACTAGATTGAGAAGGCTCTTATAAGGTATCAAATCGACCCCAACCCTGATTGCTTTAGCCATTCTCATTTTAAAGATGATAAGAGGAAACATTTTGTGAAGGAAAGACCCTAAGAAGTTATAGAGGTATTTCAACCATCTTCAAGGAAAGAAATAAGTAAAGAGAAGTAAAATTAAATTTTTATAGAGAAAAATTTCAAGAATCCAGTTAAAATTGTAGAAATCATGGGATTATAGAGGAAGAAATTTCTCAACAAATATATTTGGCTCTTGTTCACTATCATATGAAATAGGAGTTGATTGGAAAATAATTACATCTAAAATACAAATAAAAAAAAGTGGAATCTTGAGAAAATAAAAATCCTATCACTCGTTGGAAAAAGGATTTGAATATAATCTTGGTTTCCATTCTTATTATTTTACTTTTTATCTATTTGATAGTGACTTGAATAGTGATAACAACCGTAACAAGAATGGTTAGAATTTTCTTTGGATTGGGGGGAACCTTGATTTTAAAAAATGGTATATGCAAGCATTGTTAGAGGCAACAAAGCCCAAGTGCACAATAGGCTTTGGTTTGAGAGGCTAGATATAATGAACAAAGCATTAACAACCATGTTAGTCTAGAGACTTGTGTCTACCCTAATAATATTTCGCATGAAATCCTCAAGGACAAGTACATGCTTGAAGTTGAGCCAAAAGCCATGATAGTGAAAGAATGAATTTCCAAAGGTTCATCTATATGCAACAACATGGCCAAAATTAGGAATCTAATCTAAAAGCATATATTTTGAGAGATTAGGGATAGTGCAATGCCTATTGGAAGTTTTTGTGGAATGGTTTCCTCTCTCTAGGAGATAAGGAAGACCACTTCCTTGCAATAGGGTATACTCTTGTTAAATATTGTTGGGAGAAATGCAAAGATTACCCTTTTAGAAGATGCGAAAACACAATTTATTGGTTAAAGGATATGTTTCTTGTTTTAGTGAAAGATATCTCAAAAGTGTTGTGTAAAAGATGGATTATGTACATACATGCTCAACACAATATCAAAGGGAAACTAAGAAGAATAGTAAACTAACATGAATGGGAAACTTTATGTAAAAAAAAGGTTATCTAAGGGAATTGAAAGCCACTACGTTTGCCCTAAAATGAAGAACTTAGAAGACAATTGTGCATCCAAAGATGTGGATCAAAGCAACAAAATTCTCCATTTGGGTTCGAAAGAATTTTCTTTCAGGGGAAGACTTGAGATTTAAAGGCCTATCAAGTGTTCATGTTGCAATAAAGTAGAGAAAAAATAACACACACCTATAATTTTCATGTGAATTTGTAGCACATATACAAAACCAATGAGACATGTTATTGAGACACAACAATGAAAGATCATGTTTTTAGATTAGGGGTTTGGTCCATGGAAATATCATCAAAATCTGAGGGAAATTACACCTAGCTTTATTATGTCGTTTTTTGTTTTTTGGAAGGCCTTGAACACGAGAATTTTGAAAGGGAGAAATTTGCCCCATGAGCAAGTATGTGAATCTATTATAATAAATATAAAAGAAGTCCCTAGATATCTCCGCATTGATCAATTCATTATAGTAGGAATTTACAGGGTAAGTTCTTTAGATCAAACACCAAAGGTCACCACTCACAAACAAATCACAGATCAGTACACCAGTATTTGACGTGGTTAAAACCCTCGAAGAGGGAAATAGTCCACGGCTTGATCCAATGCAACCACTTCAGGCAATTTATTAATATAAAGAAAGAAAATTTACATAATCTTCTCTCATAAACGATCACCAGACAAATGACCCTCCATGCTCTTTAAATAGAGATCATGGACAATCAAGTGTTACGCCACAGATCAAGTGTCGGTAATATCAATGAGCGAATGAACCGTTAGATAACTACATATCGTGACCGTTAGATTATAAATTACAAAAGTACATAGTAAAGAAACACACTTTACCTAACTCTACGCTAGACCAAATTAATACTTAACTATTTCCTATGTGTCGGAATATCCTAACATCCGCACTTAAGAACAACTTGGAATAGGAATGAAGGATTTACAAAGGTGACATAATAGGAGAAAGGAGGCATTAGAGCCTATCCCCCCTTAATGATAACTTTCTTGAACTCCAAGAATAGATCTAAGATTGGTAAACTTTGCTTCTGTGAGAGCCTTTGTAAAGATATCAACAACTTGATCATTGGTTGAACAATACTGCACTTCAAGAACACAATCATGAATGAGATTTCTGATGAAGTGTATGTGTAGTTTAATGTGTTTCATGCGCTGATGTTGAGATGGATCTTCGCATAGCTGAATGGCGCTCTGATTATCACACCAAAGTGTTGTTGGATGCTACTGATGAAGACCAAATTAGGACAAGATCTAATGAAGCCACATGGCTTCCTTGTTGGCTTCAACAACACCACGATACTTTTCTTCTGCGGAAGAAAGAGATATGACACTTCGTTTCTTACAAGACCATGTAATGGGTCCTGAACCAAGAGTGAATACATAACCTGTAGTAGACTTTCGATCATCAGGGTCACCAACCCAATCATAATCAATGAAACCAATCAACAATGGAGATGCTCTTGCACTGTAATGAATCCCAAACTGAATTGTACCTCGAATATATCGAAGTATTCTTTTAGCTGCTTTCCAGTGACTTTCATGAGGTTTGTGCACAAACCGAGCAACAAGACCACGACAAAGGAAAGGCCAGGATGAGCATGGATTAAATACATAAGTTTACCAACAAGTTGACGATATAAGGTAGCATCAACTTCAGGGGAAGTACAAGTGATTGAAAGCTTGACTCCAGCTGAAAGGGAGAAGGCGTTGGCTTATAATATTCCATGTGAAAGTGGCGTAGAAGATCACATGCATACCTAGACTGAGAAAGGGTAATATCTTCTTTGGATTGCAAGATTTGAAGACTAAGGAAATAATGCAAGTGTCCCAAGTCTGTCATTTCAAATTTCCTTTTGATGATCAAGACATGATCCCAACAACAAAAACGGAGCGAAGACATAATGACCCAAAGTTGTCAAACTTATACAACCTTGTGGAATCATCAGCCATGCCAGTAGCTAAAATATGTCTAGGATCTCTTAGGTCCTTAATTACAACATCATGAGGTGAGAATTCTAATGTTTTCCCTTCACCTGAATGAGTTATCTAATAAACAGATAGAATGTTGCAGGAAAAGGTAGGAACACATAATATATCATTAAACTAACCATTATTTAGATGAATGGTTCCAGACCCTACAACACTAAGAGATATATCATCACCAAGATAAATATTTTTGGTGTTACAATCATTTAAAGAAGAAAACATGGCTTTATTTTTGGCCATGTGGTAAGAGGCTCCAGAATCAATGAGCCACTCATGAGAATGAGAAGAAGATACATTCAATGCATAATAAAATCTTGATGCTTGACAACCATAAGAAGAAAGTGCCATTCCCGAAGATGAAGTTGAAGAGTTCTCCAAATGCATGTTGTGTTTCTTCATCGCTGCTTCCAAGGCTTCCATATTCTTAAAACATTTTGACTCTATGTGACCATCATGATTAGAAAAGTTACAATGTCTATATGTCTTTTTCCCTTTGTTTTTATTTTCCTTATCAGTTTGTTGAGTTTCTTTTTCAATTTGCAGTTGAAATTATTTAAGACCCTTGTTTGGTTTAGGACCATTCTTTTTTGGATGCTGCTTCTTAGGATTCTTTGGATATGGTTGCTGCTTGGCTGCTAAGGCTTTCTTAGAAGAGTTTCCAGTATTAATAAGACCAAGGTGTAAGAGTTTTTCTTATTCTCTTATCAAAAAATCGCAAAAGGCATAAAAAGAGGGGGACTTGTAGGTTGTTTCTTGAGAAACGAGGGTTTCTCTAGTGGAATTGAAGGTGGAAACAAATACAGAGTATGTAGGGCCTAGCTTAGCAAGAATGGAATAGATAATACTACCATCTTCCTTTTTTACCTTACAACCTTCTAAAAGAAGTCAAGAGTCTTGAATTTGGATAAAAAATCTTCAATAGAGGAGAAATTATTGGGGTCCAAAGTAAGCAACTCATTTTCAAGCTGGTGGGCTTTGATTTCATTTTGAACGCCAAAAACAATATTTAGTTTTTTCATAGCTTCAACAAGGGAGTCAATTTCTTGGATATGAAATCTAAGATCTTGAGCAATGGACATTCCTATCAACCCTTCTGTTTGATCTTGTTTATTTTCCCATTTAGCCATTTTATCTGCATCGATAGGTTTAGATTCTTGTTCTAAGGTTATTTTATAAAGCCCTTTACTTCCAAGTCTATCATGTATGATAACCATTGGAAATAATTGGCGCTGTTAAGAATAACCGGGCATGCACTTTCCACTTTTAAATATCGAAGCTGAAAATGTTCGAACTCACTGCTCCAATGAAAAGATCTCGAAAAATTAGACCGATTAAAAAAAAGATGACTTCCGGATAAAGAAGTTAAATCTTTTTGAAAAAAAGTTGAAGTAGATGCCGAGTAGTCACATGATAGGTCAAAAATTGATGATGAAGTTGTACTTTAAAAAAAAATTCCCCTCATTTTCCAAACTTAATATAATAAACTCACTTTAAAAAAAACTACTTTATGTGACCCACTTTTATAAATAAGTGAGTCACTTTTACTATGTTACTTTTACATGTGTTTTTTTAAATAAAGCTCTTTAAAAAAACAACTTACCAAAAAGCTTTTTAAGAAAAAGTAACTTGAAAAAAAAAACTTTTTAGAAAAAGAAGCTTGACAAAGAGACTTGAACCCAAGACCTCTACTCTCATAAACTAAATTTACACCAAGTAATTGCTTGAAAGGAGGAATATATATATATTTTTTGTTCTTCGATGTGCATGCTTTTTCTGCAAAAGAAAAAACAAGTCTTACGGAAAAACGTTAGATTTCTAGTTAGTCCGTCCGGCAACTATATATTTTTCTCGTTATTTCTAATTTCCCAAGATCACACAAAGTCACAGAGAAAGAGCATACGTAATAGAAAAATCTTGTCTCCCCGTTTCTGGTTTGTTAGATCGCACACAATGCAGAGCATAGGCAAAGAAGAGGATATATATCTAGTAATAAAAAAGACTAAAAATCGAAATAAACAGAGGGATTAATAAATATAACTACAAAAAAAAAAAAAAAAACTTTATACCTCCAAATCTAAAATGACATAACTTGGCCAATCAGAAACCTTTTCGCATGAAATGAAAGGAGTTCCTCACTGGAACAGAGGCACCAGACACAATAGAGCAGTTTTCTTGGCCCGAAAGCGGTCAGAAACAATCGATCTGGAAAATGACAGTCGCATGTAGTCAAACCGGCTTCGGATTGGATCAACAATGGATGCGACCCCCAAAACAACTCTGATACCATGTAAGAATTTACAAGGTACGTTCCTTCGATCAAACACCAAAGGTCACCGCTCACAAACAAATCACAGATCAGTACACCAATATTTGACATGGTTAAAACCCTAGAAGAGAGAAACAATGCACGACCTGAGCCAATGTGGCCACTTCAGGTAATTTATTAATATAAAGAAATAAAATTTACATAAGCTTCTCTCATAAACGGTCATCGGACAAATGACCCTCCATGCTCTTTAAATAGAGATCATGGACCAAACAGATGTGAAGCCACGTATCAAGTGTCGATAATACCAAGGAGAGAATGAACCGTCAAATCACTACATATCGTGACCGTCGAATTATAAGTTACAAAAGTACATAGTAAAGAAACACACTTTACCTAACTCTACGCTAGACCAAGTAACACACTTTACCTAACTCTACGCTAGACCAAGTTATACTTAATTATTTCCTATATGTCGGAATATCCAAACAATTATGACGAGGTAATACTTATACTAGAGGCTTTTAATCTCCACCTTTCAAATTGAATTGAATTGATCCATCTCCCAATATTTGTGGACATTTGGAACCTCCTCCAAAGGGTTCGTTCAAGTTCAATTTTGATGGATCTTATAAAGGTAACATGAGGCCTGCAAGAGTTGGTGGCATTCTTGGCCAAGATCAAGAGGGTCAAGTCAAGCAGATTTGGTGTAGATTCTTGAAAAAGTTACAGATAACAACGTTGAAGGGGATGGGGTGGTGTATTGATATTGTGAGATCACTAAATCTTGGAAAAGCGATCATTGAAGGGGATTCGAAAACCTTAATCGACCTTGTGTCAAAAGGGAGGGGGTATTTTGAGAAATGGAAGAGTTTTATCATAATTATTAATCTATGATAAGTCTATTTTGATTTTATGGCGAGAGAGATGACCTTACAACTTAGGGTGGATCTAATGTCAAGCAACATACATCCCTAAATTAAAACAGGAAAAAAATGATGTCATACCCCTTGTTGAAATATGTAACTAGGTTTGGTCTTTATAATGGCATATATAATCATGATTTTATGTATTTAATGAAAAGAGAAAAATAAATTTATTATTTGTATTCTTGAGGCATGGGTTTCGTGCTCAAGGGAAATTTATTTTTAGGTCAAACACCCATTGAGTGCTTCTAGGTTTGTCACAAAGTCAATCGAGTCATTGCCATGTATTGAAGACCCATTTGGGCATGCTAGATATTGTAAAGAAAGTTAAATAGTCAAAATAGAGTCAAAAGACCCTACAAGACCTTGTCATGGCACAAAGATCAAGTCGACCTACATGAAGGGACAAGTCGGCCTAAAGAGATCAATTCATACCCCTCACAAACCTATAAATAAGAAGGAACTCAAACTCATTTGCACACTCACTTAAGCAAGTTCAATCTCCTCAAAATAGAAGCTAGAAAAGGACGAAGAAGGAGAAGAACAAGTTTGAAGTTTTGGGCCTCTCTCTCTCCCTCTTTTGTTAGGGTTTCTACAGTGACTGGGCAAGACGAAATTTTGAAACTACATCAAAGCTCTGAAGCTGCATTGAAGTTAGGAAGATGCATCGAAGCTTTAAAGATGCAAGGTCAAAGCTGTGAAGCTGCAAGGTCGAAGTTGTGAAGCTACAAAGTCAAAGTTGTGAAGTTGCAAGGTTGAAGTTGTGAAGCTGCAAGGCCAAAGTTGTGAAGCTTCTAAAATTGCATAAAGGTCGAACTTGCAGAAATTGTTGTTGGAGTTGAAGTTGTTGGAAGGTCAAAGTTTGTTGCTCAAAGCCTTTTGAGAAGGAAAATTTTGACTTGGTCATGGAGGGTCTTGGTCAAGGGTCATAGGTCTTGGAATTCGTCAATTGAAGTTCTATAAGAAGAGAAGAATTATGATGGGTTTTCCTCTCAATTGGAGAGGTTTTGGCCCTGGATGATCTCCTACATCTTGTGCCCTATTGTCTCACTGTCGTTGTGATTTGGTAGTTGTTTGATGATAGAGAACACTAATAATAATAAAGGAAAGAAGATGTTAATCAAGTAAAGTAAAAATACATCACAAGCAGTTATCAAAGTAAGAGAAATCACATAATCTAGTTGCCCTAGATTTCTCAACATGGTTTCAGAGCTAAGGTGATAAGGAAAGGAAAGGAAAGGAAACTTTATGGAAGGACACTCAAGGGCTGAAGCACTTGAATATCATCAAGTGCATCAATCGCCAAAAATATAAAAGGATCGAAGTAATTTTGGGTTTGTTTTGGGATATTCTTGTTCACACATGCAAGGAGATTAAGGCTCATTTTTTGCAACAAAAGCCGAATTATTATAGTCACCTAAAGAGGCCGAAAACAAGTGGAAGACAAGCCATATTTCACGTTGAGTTGCAAAAGAAGAAGCCTTTATCCAAGTGAAGAAGAAGGATAAAATCTCAATCTTTCTCTCACACATGCAAAAACTAGGGCTTATGCTATGACCGAAAATGTTAGTCAAATTGTAAGAGTCAAAAAAGACCTCAAATAAGAAGTTGCAACTACTGGAAGGAAAATTTGACTAAAGTTGAATTTAAGAAAGGAAAGCTCATCAACGAGGTGTTTTCATCATCATCAAGGAACCAAGGTGATCTCCCTCTTTTTGAAGAATCACTTTTAAAGGAAGACATCTTCACCAAGAAGACATCTTCTATTATCTACATCATCATCAAAATCAAGAAGGCATCAACTTGAAGATTTCATCATCAAAGAGTATCTTCACTTGACAAGTATCTTTATATCTATATTTATCTAGCAAGATGACTTCATTTGCAAGGAAAACAACAAATTGGTTAGGTCGTCAAAATATTCTTGCATGGAAGAAGAAGATAGATTTTATCCTCATAGAAAATTAAGTCATTGAACATGTTAAGAGTTTAATTGTCTAACCTCCAAAAGAAGAAGCTCACGATTTACCAAAATACATGAAAGGGAAAATATACAGACAAGATGAAGATATCAAAGAAGAAGGAATAGCCTCATACTTTATGAGAGTGTCTGAAATAAGGGATCAACTACAAGAGAAATAATATTTGATAAGGAAATGACTACCATAGTGCTCAATGCATTACCGAAGGAATGGGGCATCTTCACATCAAGCATCTATGGGAAGAATTAATCTACTCCATTCAATGAACTATGGTCACTATGTAAGATAGAAGGAACCAGTTTGAAGGCAAAGAATAATGTAGGATCAAATGAGCAAACTCAAGCATATGCTGGCATGGCAACGAGGAAAGCGAAGTTTGGAAATTTTGGTCCTAAGAGTAAGAAGCAGATTTTGGCGAAGGGTCAATGCTATGGATGTCAAGAATATGGGCACTACAAGAGAAATTGTCCTAAGCTCAAGAAGGGCAACAACAAAAGAGGAAGGGAAGAAGGCCATATAACTAAAGAAATGGGAGAAGCTGAAAAGATGAAACCCAAGGAGGAAGCAAAAGATCTCTACTATTGTTGAAATAAGTCTTCTCCACCTAGTTCTTTTTATTTTTTGTTTTTGTGAAATATAGCTATCATGGTAGGAAGCATTAGAAGCATGATAGGATGCATCATTTTTGGGGATGGCATCATAGTGGCATATAATTGAAAACAAGAGCTCGTGACATCATTAAGAAGCTTGAAAGGTAGTTGAAGTCTATGGCAGTCAATATTAAGGTAGTAGCTCTTGGCAACCTCATTAGAAGCATAAGTAGCACTTATGGGCAGAAGTAAGTCATCTAGTATGGAGCTCATCATGCATCATTGGGAAGGAGCATCTACAAGATGAGGATAATCAAGATCCTCTATTGGAATCTTCATTAGAAGATTCATCTCTTGAAAGATGTATCACTAAGAATTCCACTTTGGATGGGATTCATTGTTCAAAAAATGATGATATGATGGCAAAGGAATGTAGCATGTCAAAAGCGCTCTCAAGGGAAGGAAGCTGCTAAAGGAAGCCTAGATGGCAAAAGAAGAAAATATGTATGTCTGCTTATGTTTGATAAGTTAAGTCATGTCATTATATAGTTGCAAAATAGCAAGGATGCATGCTCTACTTTATGAGTATCATCAAGGGAAAATGATCTCTTTCGTTAAAGGGATGTATGAAGGCTTGGTTCACATATTAACTAAATATGTCCTCATATGGAATAGGAGGTGGTTGACAAAAATCAAGGAACTATGATTGGAAGTTCCTGGGAAGCAATGTGAATAAATAAAGAGATCATGAATGTTGCAACTATGGAGAAGGAAATCAACATCCAATGACTAAAAGATTTGACTATGATATCTCCATGGGAAAGATATGAAGACCCCGATGAAGTCCAAAAAAGGAGATCATTGACATTCTATATCTTGGAGATGTGTCAAATATATTTGTGGGATGTTAATATTGCAAGCAAACATATGTCATGATGAAGGGCCATCACAAAAGGTAATTTTGATTTGATGTTCATTTTTGGTTTTTGAGTAACATCTGGATGGGTTAATGTAGGGCTACCAAAAAATGAGTTGTGGATGTCATCTAACTAGCACTCATGTGGAGAGATGGAAGATCCTAAAGGAAACATGATATTGAATAGGTAGTTGTATGAAGGAAAGTCATACACAGACTAGAAAATCATTTTCTGATAAAGGGAAGGATGACATGATTGACTTGAGGAAAGTGATGGATGGTCGATTCCCTACAAAGATGAAGGCTCCATAATATTAAGGATAATATTCATGACATCAAATAGAGGAGTGCTACAAGAAATTGAATGTCCCATGATCTCCACCAATGAATAAACACCTGTTGTTGAAAACAAGTTCCTAGTTAAGGATTCTGGAAACAAGTTTCTAACTTTATAGAAACATGGAAGCAAGTCCCTGGGAGTTTGGACAAGTCCTTGGCTAAGAGGGAGCTTGGAAGAAAGTCCCTGGGAGCCTGGACAAATCCCTAGATAAGAGGGAGCTTGAGCACATACCTTGCAATAGGTATATCCTCCCTAATTGAGAGAGAGAGAGAGAGAAATCATTCTTGTCTTCACATGGGAAGAAAAGAATGGAGGATTGGGTAAGCATCTGGCATCCAATACTCTTGGAGGATGTGGTAGGACATCCAAGATAAGAGTAGTCGTAGAGGACTGATATTCTGAGGACTGGGAATCCAATATAAGAATAGCCCTGGAAGGACATACCCTATGAATACCCATGTGCGGTATGCTCCTGGAGAGACAATGGTTAAGGTGTCTATAAATCATTGGTCTCATCAATTTGATCTTGTGGAGAGATTGAGTTGTTAGTCAAAAAATTTCTATGTGACAATGCTGGATGATATGATGCTATACAAATGGGTTACCAATTCGACTCTTATGAGAATTTTTCAGATTGAAAATGTCCAAGCACCTTGTATGAATTATGAATACCTCCCAAGTTAAGAGGGAGTGTTGAAATATGTAACTAGGCTTGGTCTTCATAATGATATGTATCATGATTTTATGTATTTAATGAAAAGAGAAAAATAAAATTATTATTATTATTCTTGAGGCATGGGTTATTATTGGTCTTCATGCTCAAGGGAAATTTATTTTTAGGTCAAGCACCCATTGAGTGCTTCTAGGTTTGTCACAAAGTCAATTGAGTCATTGTCATGTATTGAAGACCCATTTGGCCATGTTACATATTATAGAGAAAATTTATGAGTCAAATGACCCTCTAAGACCTTGTCATGGCACAAAGATCAAGTCCGCCCACATGAAGGGACAAGTTGGCCTAAAGAGGGCAATTCGTACCTCTCAGAAGCCTATAAATAAGAAGGAACTCGACCTCATTTGCACACTCACTCAAGCAAGTTCGATATCCTCAAGATAGAAGCTTTAAAAGGATGACGAAGGAGAAGAAGTTCAAAGTTTAGGGCCTCTCTCTCTCTCTCTCTTTTATTAGGGTTTCTACAGTTTTTGGGCTAGACAAAATTCTGAAATTGCATCGAAGTTATGAAGTCACATCAAAGTTGAGAAATTGCAAAATCGAAGTTGTGAAGCTACAAGGTCGAAGCTGTGAAGTTGCAAGGTCGAACTTGTGAAGTTGCAAGGTCGAGAAGGAAAAAGTTGACTTGGTCTTGGGGGATCTTGGTCAAGGGTCATAGGTCTTGGAATTTATCAAATGAAGTTCTATAAGAAGAGAAGAATTATGATGGTTTTTCCTCTCAGTTGGAGAGGTTTTGGCCCTAGCTGGTCGCCTACATCTTGTGTCCTATTGTCTCATTGTTCTTTATGATTTGGTAGTTGTTTGATGATAGAGAACACTAATAATAATGAAAGAAAAAAATCAAACGAGTAAAGTAAAAATACATCACAAGCAATTATCAAAGTAAGAGAAACCACCTAATCTAGCTACCCTAGATTTCTCAACACCCCTATTGTGAAAAAAGGGAAATTCACAATATATATATATATATATATATATATATATATATTAAACAACATTAAAAGCTAACCTAAAAGATAAATTAAAAAATAAACTAGCATAAATCCATCTTCACCTTGAATCTTTTAAGCAGCAAGAAGTTTACCCCTTTTTTTAAATTATGATCCCTCTTGGAGCTTAGGAGAACCATGATTAATATGGGTCTTTTATATGTCTTAAATCCTTATAATTCTGAGGCTATACATCTTAATGAAATATGGATTCCTGAAATCTTCATAACTTGTTGCTCTTGCACCCAACTCATTCACACCCTCTCCCGCACCACTTTTTGTTAACTTTGATGTTCATTCTCAAAGATCCTACTATCCTCCCTTTAACCAACTATTGTGATCTAGGGATACTCAACAAAAGCACATTATTTACTTTAATTCTGTTACATGAACCAAACAAGATATATGGGCAGCATCCGATGATCTTGGAAATGAACAAGAAGAAATTGGCTTTTAACACAACCAAGGATTCTTAAACTCATCTTCACCTGCAAATGCATGGGCTTCTACAAGAAAGTGAAAGCAATGAACACGTCACAAAAGAGGAGTAAATGGAGTATTCCGACTCCTCACTCTTCGATAATCTAGTTACTTATGTACTTAAATGCTGAAAGCCATTGCTAAAAACTTACACATTTATTACAAGAAAGACAATCCAACACGACACACCATTGCACCGCCAATGGAATGTATTGTATTAAATATAAGGAATACATATAAGTGGGGCAGAATCCCTTCCACACGAACTACATTTATTCCGACTACAGACTGGTAGTTACCTAAACAGTTCCGCATTTTTTTGGCCAATTCTGAACAATTGACCTATTTACAGGCTCCCATTGACTTTTAACTAGTTGCCCGACTGACTGGACAAAGGTCCATCTGGTGACAATCAATGGAGTGCCAAACACTTAACAACAGAATATGGATTATTTTCTTTTTGTTTATAGTACAAAGCAATTATGTCCTCTGGTAGTATCCTTATTTGTCATCCGGGAACCATTATCCCAACAAACAAAGGAGTAATAACCAAAAGTATTCAATCAAAGATCTCCTGAGCCTCAATTATGCTGTGCTGACTGAAAATGAAAGCAAAAAATCAGCAAATTTATAAAGCCAACAAAAAGTCAGCTTGTGAAAGTGGAAACTTAATTATTATCTCAACAATGTGAATATTTGATTCTTACTGCTCATCTTTTGAGATGCGGTAGTATCTCTCAGCATGTTGACGTTGACCAATTAGCTGGGCAAATCTTTCATCATGGGTGATGACTAACAGTTGAAAATTTTCTTGGGCCTTTCTATCCTCCATTATCCTGCATATTAACAAGACTTTTGAGACTCGATATAGTGCATACTATAAAATGCATGAAACAAAGACCTTCGATTTTGACATTGGCTTCAATAAGTACTCACATAAGGAGTAAGTTACCTCAGGAGAGCAGCAGCAAGGCTTTCTGCATTTGGTGCATCTAGGTTTGTAGTTGGCTCATCAAGTGCTAAAATTCCACAATTCAGGCAAAAGGTCTCTGCCAATGCTAACCTGATTATAAGGGAGGCCAGCACCTGAGGAAAACTGCAAAATTTTCAGAAATGATCTGAAACATAAAAACAAAAATAACTTTTAATGTCTTTCAGGCATACATATATTGTGAAAATACATGGATACTGGCTGCATAAATAATATGATTACCAGTAACCTTGATCAACTAGAAATGCCATGATCTCACATAGAAAAAATTCTTCTTTGTTTTTGAGACAAATATTAAAGCTGCTTAGAATATGTCAGCATTCATTTTTCAGATCAGAATTGACACAATATTCCTTTGCGTCCTCCTCATTTCCCAACAGTGGTAGGAAGAAATCAGAGATACAAAGTAATTACTAACAAAACTCTACAGTCTACTACAACAAACTCGCTGTAAATAGAAAGTCTAATTATTATTCTCCTCCAAAAAGCACAAATATTTCAAAAATATTGCTTGCAAAATGAACTTAAAAAACAAAAAGTTAAGTGATTGTATATACACATTTTACATGCAAAAGAGCAGAAAAACACCATCATATAACCAGCTGAACAAACGAACTATGCAGTAGAACGTCTCTACAAGTCATACTCGATACTGTTGTCTCTGTTTCCCCAACTCATTCATGGGTAAAGTTTCGTAAACCTCTCCAAGCTTACCGGAATGTCAATATGGAACGATGATTCACCCTAATTAACCAAGTGAAAACCATAGAGTGTATCTGTACTCTTGTGAACTTATCAACCTTCATGTGCTTCATTCTGTTATTGAGTTCCCATACCAGTAATCACATTTCTCCAATTCCGGATAAATCGGATAATGTTTATGTGCTACATATGACCTCGTTTCTCACTTTCATTGAATCGCACAAGGATCCATTCTGAATTCTTCTTAGCTCCTTACAGACTCTCATCTTAGCTTTCAGACCAGTTTGATGATCATGTACAATACCCAATCCACTGCATAATGGGATGTTACTACCCTTGGAAACTCTTAACTTGTCCTGTATTTAGTTTGTAAATCATGCAGAAAGTTTTAGATTCTCTGCTAATGTGTCCCTTTTGTTGCCTAAGATTGAATGAGAATCTATTATTATATCTGTATCATTATTGTGCTATTTATGTTTGGCCATCAGATTTTCTATGTTTTATGGATTTTTTGATGCAAGAGCATAAGTTGATATTAGATAGTTTTCATCCAAACAATTATAAATCACGTTAGAAATGAATAATTATTATTACAACACCAAACTGCACCAATAGATTACGGAATATAGATTTGGGTTTTATCTATATACTACGACTTAATTTACATCCTTGGCAAACAGAAGCTGAAAAAGCTACCAAATTATTCGTTGATAATGTCACCCCCTACAGAATAGTTACAAATTTGAAGGTATGAGCCTCGAAAGGAGCAAAAACACATTGAAAGCAGTAGTCAGATAGCATTTCAGGACTACACATCAAGCACCTATGAACAGCGTGTATTTGACAACAATAGCATTTGGTAGACCGTAGAAACTTCCTATCGCCACTGCTAATTTGAGATATATGATTGACCACATTAGCTGTACTGCTGCAGTATTGTTTGCTAAATTTCCACATTGTACACCTTCAATAAATTTCCAATCTATGCACTCACTTTATTTTGAACATATTCTATCCTCATGTTGTAGTGGGATTTATTTCGGAAATTTCTTGTGCACTACCCTTTTGATTAAAAATGTATATAAAAGCCTATTAGCAAATATTGTTCATGTGTGAACCATAATCTAGCTCCATTCGTCCTGCATATACCTTCAGGGTCTGGCTACATCACCTGGAACAGGGATGTGGGTAATGTTTCCAAGATATATATATATATATATATATAACGGGAACGAAATCGTTTAAATAGTATCAATAGAAATGTATGGGACGAAACATTCGCAATTTCATATTTATAACTGCTCTTATTATTGTCTATTAATTATTTCCTTTTCTATTTAGTTTCCAAGTGGTGAGGACCACCCACACCTAACTTTGTTTTAAAATAAAAAAATAACAGTTTCTAGTGTATCGAAAGGACATTTTCATACTAGATCTGCCAGGAAAAAATTCCCAGGCATTCTAAACAGTAAACTTCTAGAATGTTTCCGTAAGAATTTCCCTACAGCTGGCAAGGTGAAAATGTTTCCCATGCAGAAGCAAGCCTTGAGCCATAGGCTTAAGTTTCAGTTTTCAGGTTTTATCCTACCAATCAATGTAGAAATATTTAATTCCAGGCATTTGAACACTACCAAACCATCTTAGCTGTTAACACAATCTTCTGTTCTAAATCTGTCCACCAAGCACACACCTTTTGACCTGCACTGCATCTTCCTCGCATTTCCAACTCAGCATCACCAGTTTGCATCACAACCTACAAAATGATAGTTTATCATTAAAACACATGATGAGCTTACTATGCATCCAATTCTATTCAGAAGAATGTAATATCACTCACCCGGTAACTATAAGATCGGGTGCCCGCACCTTCTGTATCTGAACGAATACTTATATTATCTATGTCTTGCCCACGATAAGTTTGTTGCCAAAGCTCTTTGATGATCTTATTTATTTCCTCCATCTTCATTGTATGGAAACGCATCAATGCCCTAACCAACAAACTTAGAGTTCAATTTATGCCATGAAATCATTGTTTCCAACAATCATATCCGTGGAAATTGGTTAGAACTTAGAACCATCAAATATTTAACAGAGACATTTAAAAATTACCTTCCAGAAGGGACAACAGAAAAAAGCACTAATGTAGCTTGGTAGGTCATCATCGTGACAATTGAAGCTATAAAATGTATGTAATTAAAATCATCCTATACTTGGAGATTCCAGAATGATAACTATGTACAGGATGTACTAGTGCAGAAATTACAAGGATACACAATGTGAATGTCAGTACTCAACAAAAGTACAGGCCTGAGCTTTAAGCATTGTGCTCTGATCTTGTGGAGAGATAGAGTTGTTAGTCAAGGCCTTGCTATGTGACATTGCTAGTTGGATTGATGCAAAGAGATGGCTTACCAATCCGACTCTTCTTATGAGAATTCTTCAGATTGAGAATGTCCAAGTACCTTGTATGAATTATGACTACCTCCCTAGTTAAGAGGGAGTGTTGAAATATGTAACTCTGTTCGGTCTTCATAATTACATATGTAATCATGCTTTTATGTATTTACTATTTAATGTAAAGGAAAATAAATTTATTATTGTTATTCTTGAGGCATGGGTTTCATGCTCAAGGGAAATTTATTTTTTGGTCAAACACTCATTTGTGCTTCTAGGGCTTGTCATTTAGTCAAGTAAAATTGAGTCATTGTCATGTATTGAAGACCCATATGGGCAAGTTACATATTGTAAAAGAAATTTTATTTGAGTCACAATAGAGTCAAAAGAGCCTCCAAGACCTTGTCATGGTACAAAGATCAGGTCGGCCTTCTCAAGTGGACAAGGCATCCTAAAAGGAGACCTTTATATAAGGGAGATTTTGACCTCACTTGTATCACTCACTCGCATCACTCAAGTTCGATCAAGAAAGATAAAAAAGTGCGAAGAAGAGGAAGGCAAGAAAGAGAAAAGAAAGTTGAGTTTTTGGGGCTGTTTTTGGGCTATCTTTCTCACACGTGCGAAGTGGATTACGACATCTTTCTGCAGTAGCAAGTACTGAATTGCAGTCGTCATCAAGGGCCGACTTTTGGGTCAAGAAATGTCTCCTTTGCAAGCCGAAGTATCAAGGAAGAGATATCAAGTCAAGCGAAGGAGAGAGGAAACAAATTCATCCATCTTCTAGTCACACGTGTGAACTAGGGTTTCTGCAGAAGAAACTACTAGAGGTCAAAGATGCAAAAAAATCTGCTAGGGGGTTAAAGTTGCAAAAGAATCTGTTGGGGGGTCAAAATTGTAGAAGAAGTAGTTGGAGGTTGAAATTGCAGAAGTTGTTGGAAGCACATCAAAGAAAGGTTTGACTTGGTCTTGAAGGGTCTTGGTCAAGGGTCATAGGTCTTGGAATTCGTTAATTGAAGTTCTATAAGAGAAGAATTCGTGTGGGTTTTCCTCTCAAGAGGAGAGGTTTTGGCCTTGGCTAATGTCCTCTTGTCTCATTGTTCTTTATGATTTGGTAGCTATTTGATGATAAGAACATTACATATAATCAAGAGAAAGAAGAATCTAATTAAGTTAAGTAAAAATACATCACAAGCAAATATCAAAGTAAGAGAAATCACCTAATCTAGCTGCCCTAGATTTCTCAACACAACATCCACAACTTTTTGGACTCAAATATGGCGAAAAGGCTCAACATTTCCACATATCACATGCCCAATATGAAAGTGATGGTAGCTAATGGAAAGAAAATTGAAACACTAGGAAAATTCCATAAAGTCAAATTGCATATTCAAGACTACAATCTAGAATCTTCATTCTACATTGTAACATTAGGAGGAGTGGATGTGGTCTTAGGTATCCAATGGCTACAAACCCTATGTAGAAATTTCTGTTTCCCACCCCGGTTTTCAATTTCACTTATTTCTCCATATAGTTAAATGCCCATTCCCATAGCCTTACATTCAACAAGTTGAAAAAATAAATATTTTCTGAAAACACAAATTTTGGAAATTTTCACAATACTGAAAATTGCAGAAATAAAAATCAGCAAAACAAATCAGCCACATAAAACATTTAGACGCACTGATTTTTGGTCAATATGACCCTGGAAAAACCCCCTACAACTCTTGGAGAAAACCAGTTCGAAAGCTTCTCTTTAATTTTTTGAATATTGCTTTTTAGAGTGAAACAGGAAAAACACAGAGAAAATTCCAGCAACCAAATTTCTAGACTTATCTCGATTTCCTTGCTTGCACACCGCCTCAAAAATTGTGCCAAATCAGCAACAACAGAAGAAGAGAAATAACAACATTAAATGATGTACAACCACCTCGAGAAGCATGCCAGAACAACTGTACGGAATATACGAATTTCGTACAACAGCCTCTTCTCGAATTCCGTGCCAAAATCTAGACTGTAGCTAGTATCCTCTTCCTCGATTTTTGTGCCGAAAATAACAAAAACCCTCTTCCTCGAAAAACGTGTCAGACTTTGCCCTCGAAATGCATGCTTGCTGCTGCTGCCCTCTTCCTCGATTTTTGTGCCTCCTCACTTGAAAACACTGCCTCTCTCTTCCTGTACGGATTTTCTGCCTCGGTATTTGTGCCAATAAACACTGTTGTACCTTCGCTGAAAACTCTTCACTGCTACCCTCCTTCTTCTCACTGCTCAGAAAATCGCCTTAGCTTCCTCTCCTCCTCTCTCAATCTGCTCGTGAAAGAATGAATGACCTTTTCTCTTCTTTTCCTCCTTTAACCTAACCCTAAGTGACTTTTGGGGAATCTCTAAATCCAATGGCTGAGATAGCTTTAGATCTAGCGCTGAGATTAAATGCTCATTTAAATCTCACTTTCTATTTTATAATTCACCCCATTATAATAAAAAC
The DNA here is from genome assembly GCA_034641835.2 of Pinus albicaulis. Classification (NCBI taxonomy): domain Eukaryota; kingdom Viridiplantae; phylum Streptophyta; class Pinopsida; order Pinales; family Pinaceae; genus Pinus; species Pinus albicaulis. The sequence continues at coordinate 1,609,318,191 of CM076575.1, read as the reverse complement.
CCACTTAGTCATTTATTTCCAAAGTCACTTTTCCTTTCTAATTTTACATTGACTTTATTACAGTCACTTTAAAATTAGACTTTAGTAACTTTATCACTTAAAGTCACTTTTAAATTATATTTGACTTTATAACTTTATAAAGTTACTTTTGGAGAAAAATTAAATTCTTTTGGCCACTTTTCCCTAGGCCAAAGATCAAACCCTGAGAGAACCACCTGTCCTCCAATAACCAAATTTCAACACCCTAGGAATGTACTCTGCGAACCATCAAAAGCAATTTGTAAAGTTTAGATGGTAGGGGCAAAAATACAAGTTATATGGGTTCCAATGCCCTCAAAATCAAATTGTATCATCATTCCAAATGATGAAGTTGATCCGGAAGGAAGCACCAGCGTATGTAGTGCAGTGTCATCAGATGGAGATGTTGGCTTCAAGATTGGTTAGCGAAGAACCATGTTAAGTTCAAGAACTACCACCTGAAATTCAAAAACTGATTCAAAAACACAAAAGAGTGTTCCAATATCTTCCTATGAAGATGCCTTCTGAAAGAGAAATCGAGCACATAATCGAAGTCAAATCAAGGTCAAACCCTATCAACATCAAGCCGTATAGATATCCACATCATCAAATAACTAAAATTGAAAGATTAGTCCAATATCCTTTGAAGTGTGGAATCATCACAAAAAGTAGAAGCCCATGCGTTGCACTGGTGGTTCTAGTCCGAAAGAAGGATGGATCCTTTAAACTGTGTGTAGATTATCGAGGACTAAACAAGGTAATGATTAAGAACAAGTTTTTGATCCCCTTTATAGATGAAACACTAGATGAACTTCATGGAGCCCAATATTTTTCAAAATTGGACTTGAGATTAGGATTATACCAAATCAGAATAAGGCTAGAGGGCATAGCAAAGACTACTTTTCGAACCAACATTTTGAAAATCACAATTAAATCGCGATTTTTTCGGAAGACCGATTTAATCGGCGATTTTTTGGGCGATTTTTTGGATTTGAAAAAATCGCCAAAAATCGCAATTTTTTGGAAAAAATCGTGGGCCCATCAAACAGCGACCCAATAAGTTCAAAAATCGATTTTTTTTTGTCATTTTTGCAGAAAGAGGGCAAGAAAGAGATCTAAGGAGGAGGAGAAGTCATCTTGAGAGGACACAATCCGCCCAATGAACGGCCCAGATTGACTAGAAATTACTATACTTTTACAAGGCAATTTTACATCTGTTTTTAGCTTCGGGGGCACTGCCCCCGAAACCCCCCCGCTAGAGGGGGGCTCCATAAAGTCGCACCCCCCCCTGTGGACCCCCCAGGCAGCGTTGCCACCCCATTAAGGTACAGGGGTCCAACGTTGTGATACAAAATAAACAAGATAATCAGGCTCCACACCCAACAGAGAGGCCTATCATGGAGTCAACCCCTGATTGGATAGAGCAAGAGGTAGTGGAGGGGGAGGAGGTGACACCATCTACCCCTACTACCGGTAGAGGACATGGCCTGCCTCCTTTAGCTCCTGGTGCTTTAGGTTCTGGTGCTTCAGGTTCTAGAGCACAACAGAGTCCATTGCCAGCCCCGCCAGCTTCTTCGTCTAGAGGGAAAGCTGTTACATTTTCTTGCAAGAGGGGCAGAGGAAATCAGTAGTATATAATATAGGTTATTTGGTGCATTCCTTTGTATATAACATTATGACTCATGATATGAGATACATTATCATATTTTTTGTTGATATTTTGAGGTTGAGTTGAGACTCAGGGCTTAGTATTCAGGACATGATTCAATATTATGTGTGATGTAGCACTAGACATGATATTACACATCTTATATATTAGTTTTTTTTTCATATTTATGTGTCAATGCATTTATTTTATGTTGTGGGTGCTTTAGATATTAAAAAAATTGAAAAAAAAAATGAATATTTTTGTATGTGCCGATTTTTTCCCGATTTTTACCGATTTTTTCCCGATTTTTACGATTTTTTCTGATTTTTTCCCCTCGCCGATTTAATCTCGATCGCGATTTTCAAAACATTGTTTTGAACACATGAAGGTCATTATAAATTCAAGGTAATACCCTTTAGATTAATTAATGCTCCATCAGCGTTCCAATTCACCATGAATGAGGTATTTCATCCATATCTAAGTTAGTTTGTGTTAGTGTTCTTTGACGATATTCAAATCTATAGTAAAAAATGGAAGGAGCATCTATAACATCTGGAACAAGTTCTCACTATATTAGAATCAGTTCTAGCAAATATGTCCAAGTGCACCTTTGGAAAAGATGAGGTAGAATACCTCAGAGTCCAGACACATAATATCCAGTGAAGGAGTAAAAGTAGATCCTAATAAGATCAAAGCTACAAAAGAATGGCCCAAACCAGTTAACATCTCCAAATTAAGAGGATTTTTAGAGTTGACTAGATATTATTGAAGGTTTATTCGAAATTATGATCATGTATCCGCACACCTAAAAAATCTATTGAAAAAATAAAACTCCTTTCAATGGGATGATAAGGAAAAAAAATGTTTTGAAGACTTAAAGGAAATTATGTCCAAGGCACCTGTATTAGCAACTCCAAATTTCTCAAAGCCTTTTGTAATTGAATGTGACGCTTCAAGTTTTGGCATAGGAGCAATATTTATGCAGGATGGTCATCCAATAGTGTTTGAAAGAAGAAAGCTCAACAAGAAAAAATGTATCAAGTCTACATACAACAAGGAAATGCTCACCATTATGCATGCATTAGCTAAGTGGAGGCAATATCTCTTGGGAAGTTTGTTCTTAATATGAACAAAGCATAATAGTCTTCAGCACCTCCTCCAACAAAAAACACTCTCTATAGAACAACAAAGATGGATCGAAAAAATTGCCCACCTCCGACATGGATATATTACATAAGAAAGGGAAAGACAACACATTAGCAGATGCTTTGTCCAAGAAAAACGAAAAGTCGTCATTACTTGCAATTTCAGTTGTAGTTCTAGAATGGCTTAATGAATTTCAAAGTGAGTATACAAAAGACCCAAAAACAAGCGCTATAATCAATAACCTTCCTCAGAATTCAAAATTTGAATGGAAAAACGATATTTTGTGGTACAAGGGAAGGATTTACCTAAACCCAAATTCCAAAGTTAAAACCAAAGTTCTCAAGGAATCCCATGATTCACTATCAATGGGACATGTAGGTTTCTTTAAGACCTACTATAATGCATGCTAATCATTTTTGTAGAAAGGAATGAATGATGAAATTCAAAGGTATGTAGCAAAGTGTGAGCAATGGCAAAGAAATAAGAATGAGAACGTTATGACACTTGATCTATGTTAGAAGATTATATATTATGGAGCAATGCAACACATAAAATATGCGGAAAAATACAAGCACACAAAACACATAAAACCAGAGAGACACAGATATACGTGGTTCACCCAGTTTGGGCTACGTCCACCCCGAACAGCCAATCCTTCCTTTCTATTATCCAGCAAAAATTAAGAGACAAAACCTACAGCAGATCCACTGTAATATCCTTTGTTCTCTCTCACAGTCTCCCTCTCTGTTTCTCGCTCCGAGAATACACACATAATACACAGCCGCAATACAATACCCTCATATATACAAGGGGGTTTCCTTCTAGGGCAAAAAACCCTAATCTAAACATAACTTCTACCGTCAGATCATTTGCCTAATGAACGGCCCAGATTGACTAGAAATTAATATACTTTTACAAGGCAATTAATCGCTGCCGCCCCCCCTGGACCCCCCACAGCAGCGATTAATTACGGGCGGCGTTGCCGCCCCTTTTAAGGTACAGGGGTCCAATGCTGTGATACAAAGTAAATAAGATAATCAGGCTCCACACCCAACAATCTGCTCCATCCTTTAAATATTCCTAACCAAAAATGGGAAGAATATCAATGGATTTTATCGAAGGGTTACCCGTGTCTAATGGCAAAGACAAAATTCTCGTAGTAGTCGACAGACTCACCAAGTATGCACACTTTATAGGAATAAAGAAATCAGACTCAACAAAACAAATCCTGAGATTTTTTGCAAGAATGTCTACAAACTACATAGGTTTCCCAAAGTCATTGTTAGCGATAAAGACACCAAATTCAAAGGAAATTTCTGGAAGGAAATTTTCAAACATATAGAAACCTACCTCAACATGAGTTCAGCATACCATCCTCAAACATGCGATCAAACAGAAGCCATCAATTAATGTTTCGAAGCCTACCTACATTGTTATGCAACAAACAAACAAAATAAGTGGGCTCAATGGATACATCTGGCTGAATGGTGGAAGAATTCCACTTACCACACTTCAGCGAAAATGACTCCATTTCAAGTTTTGTATGGTTATGAACCTCCTAAATGGAAGGACCTTGCCATTATCGAGACAAAACTTCCAGATTTAAAAATCAATTAGAAGAAACCCAAATGTCTTCCAAGCACTAAAGGAAAATCTAAATATTGCGAGAAATCGTATGAAGCAGCAGGTTGACTGAAACATAACTGAAAGAGAATTTAAAGTTGGAGAATGGGTATTTGTTAAACTTTAGCCTTACAAGAAATTGTCCTTAAAACAAAAGGGAAAAAACAAATTGGCACCAAAATTCTATGGAATGTACTAAATTAACAAAAAGATCATCCAAGTAGCATACAGTTTAATCCTTCCTGATAAAAGTCATGTTCACAACGTCTTCCATGTATCTTTCCTTAAAAAGGCAATTGGAAAACACCAAGTGGCATAGACTGTTGAGAATTTGGAGGGCTAGAGATTAATTCAAATTCTCTTCTTGATAATTACTTGTGCGCTTTCTTATGTCTTTTCGTCTTTAGCTTATTTAATCTTTCATCAAGTCAATTATCAAAATACACTAGACATACAAATTAGGCTCCTAGAGCCAGGGAAAAACCTCAGACCCATGAAAAATTCTTCTTATAGATTTTCAAATGACACGTACCATGAGCAAGACTCAAACCCTTGACCTATGGATGCTTCCAAGACCTTGTTATTTCTTCTTTGATGATCTTCTTTCGCTATAATATCACTGTACAACAATGTTCCACCGAGTTTCCAGGACGGGGAAACACGACAGCGGGGATACGTATATAAGCAACCCCAAAATTTAGGGAAATTTCGGGGAAACAGGGGGACATCAGAGCCATAAAAATTATAAAATTATTAAAAATTTAATATATAAAAATAAAAAATAAAATCCCAACAATATGTTAATAACTAAATTAGTAGATAGTAAATCTTATTAATTATGAAATGCACATCTAAATATGATCATCATTTCGTATTAGACAATTGTGAAGTAAAATTGTCATTTGACATTTCTACAATCATCAATGTAAAACTAAAAATAAATTACTAAATTGAAAATATCATTTGACATTATGCAATGTTCCATCTAAACTCATCATTTGGCAATGGGCATTAACATAGTTTTAGAAAACGGCAGGACCGGCTCGGAATCGGCCGAGTTGACCGAGCCATACCCTCAGTCGGTCCGACTCGATAGAAAAAATGGTCCGACGGCCGGTTTGTGACCGAGTCGGCCGAGTCGTACACTGACTCGACCGACTCGGTCACAAACCGGTCGGCGCGGCCGACCCTGAGTTAAACTGGCCGGACAGCTCCAAGTCGTCCGCGGGCCCCCAAAAACCAAAAAAAAAGGATTTCAAACCGAGTTTTGTTTTGCTGTTAGGTTTTTGTTAGTGTCTCTAACCCCTCCCCATCCTATTTAAGCTACCCAACCCCTCTCAATACCTCACATCTATCTCATTGAATTAGTGAGCATTTGTGAGGAATTTGTGAAGAGTTGTGGAGTTGGTTTTGTAGTAGCTTTAAGGAGTCTTTTGGGCAAGCTTTGGAGTAGCAGTGACGAGCTTACTGGGCAAGCTTTGAAGCAGCATTGAGAAGTTGTTTTGTTGGAGCTGCATTGAGGAGGCTACAACCTAGAGGTATTTTTTTTTCTCTTCTAAAATTTGTCTTTGCTTGTTTTATTTTTTTTGCAAATCTGAAAATGGTAAACATAGTTTTTTGGTGAAAGAAATGGACATAGAATGAATAGTCTTTTTTTGTTTTCAGATTTAAGCCTTTTCTTTCCAAGTCAAAAACTTAGTCCAAAAATGGCCCCTAGAGCTATGTCACACGGTTCGGGTTCGAATTCGGGTTCGGCAACGATTAAGTTCGATTCGGGTTCGAATTTTACGATGAGGTTTGTAATGAGGTTCGACTATACATATTTTTCAATAAATATAAAAATATATGGCATAAATTAATTAAAAATCAAAATCAATTAATACATTATAAAACTATGAATAAAAATTTTGATTAGTAAACACACATGAATAACTTAATCATAGCATGCTCTAATTATATCAATGACAGTAGTTAAAACTTAAATAATATTAGATTGGCCTATTAGCTGTAGCAGCATTGCCAAAAATAAAATAAGATGAAGTATGAACTTCTGGGAAAGTTTCTCTGGTATTTGTATTTCACAAAATATTAAAAAAAGAAGAAGTTAAGTAACAAGTTAATAATCAGCTAGACGAGAGGTATGCCCCCTTTCTCTGAACGATAGCTATTATCAATCTAGGCAGGAATACAATCTGAAGTAATAACTGTACTTGATTTAGGGAAGAATACTGATAAGGCACTTCTAAGGATAGCAATGCAAGCCATAATAACCAGGTTTGCACTCAATACTACATCTAAACGATAAAGGTGATTAGTAACCTAAGATACAATTTTCTAGATCAGAATAATATGAATGGATAGGCAAGACGTTTTGACAAGTAAGACTCGATTAATTTGACTCGATTCATAGTAAATTTGTCTCTCATTATATTTAATAGGTAACAAAATTTAAATTACACGGGAAATACACTCAGAAACTATGTAAGTTAGAAACTAACCTGTGTAACGTAACAAACACTGCGGCAAGTTTGCAAATGGCCGGAATTTGGAAATGTGCAGAATCGCAGATGACTCCAGTCTCCGACGGGCCACGGCAACCCAAACACGTTACGCAGCAGCAGCCACACTCAAATGCAAAATTGCAAACTCAGTGCCGGCAACAGCAAGAGCATACTCGATGGCGGCAAGTTGCAATAGAAAACTCGATTTCAGTTATGAAAAACAATGATAGCGCAATTTCTTAAATAATGGAAAGGGGGAAAAAAACTTGGCGGGAATAGCCCATCATTTTCATCACAGCGATCAAAACTGCTATAAAAAACCACCAACAAAACCCGCCAACGAAAAAACTCTTAAAATTTATTAAAATCGAATTTTTTGACAAATTTCATGAAATCTGCCTTTAGGTTCGATGAGGTTCGGCTTAAGGTTCGAAATAATGTTCGATTTGAGGTTCGGCATTAGGTTCGGCATTAGGTTCACCGTACCTCATCGAACATGAAATTTTTTATCAAGTTCGCCGAATTTCGAACCTGAAGCTTTAGGTTCGCCGAACCCTGTGACATAGCCCTAGAGTGAAAGATGTTGTTTGGGCATATGTTGAAATGGTTGATGATCAAATGCATTGCAAATTTTGTAAGAGAAAAATTAAGGGGGGTGGAGGGGCCATTCATAGAATGAAACTACATTTGGCTGGTCTTAGAGGCCAAATTACTCCATGTGAAGTAGAAAACATTGGGGAAATTAGGGAGTTGAAAGAGAAATTTCATAAGTTTGAGGAAGACAAAATTAGGCAAAAAGAAATAGAAGCTGAAATTGAGAGGAAGAGAAATATACAATACATGATGGTTGCCAACCCAAGTTTTGATTATGAGGGTTCTTCATCTATCCCTTGCACTAATGCATCAAACCCCTTTTGCTATGTTCCTCTCTCTATGGAATCTATTTCTGAAAAGGGTAAGGGTTGAATGAGAAATACGGGTACTATCAAAAGTTTTTACATGCCCTCTTCTCCCTCTGATAGTGCACATGGTCCTAGTCCTCCAAGTAGAGGTCAAGTGCAGCCCACTTTAGATGGTCATTGGAAAAAGGAATTGAGAGATGTTGCTTGTGATTACATTGTTAGATGGTGGTATGATGCTGATATTCCCTTCAATGCTACTCGTTCACCATATTATGAACCTATTTTTGATGCCATATATGCTGCTATAAAGGGCTTCAAAGGCCCTACTATGTATGAGTTAAGAGGATCTCTTTTGCAAAAAGAGATTATGTCCATTGATGATTATTTGAAAGAGTTCAAAAACTCATGGGCACATACAAGATGTACCATCATGTCAGATGGATGGACTGATCAGAGGAACCCTACCATCATAAACTTTCTTGTCTTTTGCCCATGGGGAACCATGTTTCTAAGAACAGTTGATGCATCTGATAGGGTGAAAGATGCACATTTGTTGTTTCATCTTTTGGATGAGGTTGTTGAAGAGGTGGGGGTGGCAAATGTTGTTCAAATCATCACAGATAATGCCTCTAACTATGTTCTTGCTGGTAAATTGTTAGAGGAAAAACACCCAACCATCTTTTGGACCCCATGTGCTGCACATTGCATAGACCTCATGCTTTAGGATATTGGAAAAATAGACTGGATCGAGAACACTATAGAGCATGTCAAAAGCATCGCAAAATATATTTACAATCACTCATGGATTCTGAATTTGATGAGGAAACACACAGGGGGCAAGAAAATTATTAGGCCTGCCATCACTAGATTTGCAACACATTTTTTGACATTGCAATCTATGCTTGCCCAACATAGAAACTTGCAAAAGTTGTTTTCTAGTGATGAATGGAATGAATGTCAGTGGGCTTGCAAACAGGATGGCAAAGATGTGAAAAGGAAAGTCAATGAAGAAATATTTTGGAAAAAGGCGCAGATATTGTGAAACTTGCTGAGCCACTGGTTAAGGTGTTGCGCTTGGTGGATGGGGAAAGATCGGCTATGGCCTTCATTTATGAGGCTATGGATAAAGCAAAGGAGAAAATAAGGGCAACATACAAGGACAAAGCGGGTAAGTATGGGCCCATTTGAGCAATCATCGATCAGAGATGGAACAATCAACTCCATCACCCTATACATGCAGCTGGTTATTTTCTGAACCCAAGGTATCATTATGCAGCTCAGAAAGCAAGAGCTTTGACTGGGGAGGTTAGAGATGGATTAATTGACTGCATTGATCGCATGATCCCCATAGAGAGAGGCTAGTTGCAGATACACAATCAGATCACTGTGTTCAACCAAGCCACAACTACCTTTAGCAAGAACCTTGCAAGCATTGCAAGGGAATCAGAGGAGCCAGGTAAACAAAGAATTTCAATTTCCAATTCATATTTTATTATTTTGTATAATTGTTTATAATTTAAATTTCAAAGTTGGATATAAATTGTTGAGCTAACTGAAACTCACTTTTTGCAGCAGAATGGTGGGAGGCAATTGGTAGCCATTGTCCTGAATTGCAGAGGTTTGCAATCCGCATTTTGAGTCAAACTTGCAGTGCTTCTGGGTGTGAGCGCAATTGGTCTGTCTTTGAGAGGATTCACACAAAGAAGAGAAACCGTTTGGAGCAAAAACGGTTAAATGATTTAGTGTATGTCCAATACAACCTCCGACTAAGATGCAACCAATTGCTGAACAAAAGACCTGATTAAGATCCCATTGTGTTGGAGGATATTGATCAAACATCAGATTGGGTAGTGGAGACTTGTCCACCAGAGTTTGACTCTGATGAGGATATTGGTGTGGGGATGGACTTCAATACACAGGTAGAGGCTATGCTCAATGCAGATCCACTAGTAGTAGGCTCAGTCCCAAGCCCTCCAGTTGCAGATGCAGGCACTTCCCCTAGTCAGCCACGACGGAGGTGCATAACTCGTCTATCTCAGGGTGGTAGGGCTATAGTTTCAGTTGAGGATGTCGATTCAGAGGAGGAGCGAGCAATTTCCCCCTCTAGTTCAGAGTTTGAGGAAGAGGACATTGGCTTGTCAGATGTCTAGCGGTAGTTACTAGTGATTATTCATGTTTTGTTGTGGAGGCCATTTAGAACCTCCTTGTTTATGTTTTTTGTTTTTATCTCTATATCATCATCATATATTGGACAGTGCACTCAGTACAATTTTGATATAATGGATATACTCACGAGCCTACTTTGATCATATGTTGTCTTTTGCCTATATTGTAATGCTTTGTGTTTGGAAACATGAATGAAAATCTTTAAAATTATGTTTTTTACAAAAAAATTAATATTTAATGTATTTTTTACAAAAACCGAGTCATTAAAACTGAACCAGCTGAGTTGATACTGAGTCGGAGTCAGAGTCGGAGCCGACCCTCAATCGAATCGGAACTTGAGTTCGATTTTTAAAAAACTGGGCATTAATATTATGCAAGGTACATCTAAATTAAATTCATCATTTGACAATTGAAACTATGCAATGCACATCAAAAATTAAATTCATCATATGACAATGACATTTGAAGTCTAAAACAACCATTGAAAACTAAACTAAAAATAAACATAGAAAGCAGTGAAATACAAAAATTGTTTTTTTTTAATACTTATTAGCGAAAAAATTCGGGGGACACGTCCCTCTTGCATCCCCCTATCCCCCCCACAAGAGAGACACATTTCATCACTGAAAAAATGCTCCCTAGAGTTTCCCCAAGTTTTCCAAAAAAGGGGACGTGGGGAAAGTTTCCCTAGGAGTTTCCCCATCTTGGGAGCATGGGAGAGCAGGGAAGCGCGTTCCCCACCCTAGGGGATGCGTCCCCGTGGAACACTGTTGTACAATTCTCCAAGACAAAACTATATTTCATTGGATATATATATATATATATATATATATATATATCAGAACGTTGTATATATATTCGCACTTCATTAACTCTGATCCAAATAACATAATTGACCTTGACCTTAACTCATGCTGGTCCAAAGTGTTCTTTGTTGTCATGCAAAAACTATCCGCAATCTAATGCTCTTTTATCTGCACTTTAATGCTCTATAAGCTTCGCACTATAGTTCACACTTCAAATTGTACTTCAATCCACACTGCAATACCTTATGAACTTCGCACTTTATACACTCAGAAATCCTCACTTAAATACAGAGATGACCGCAACACCTTTTATACTAAGATACCACAATGAAGTATGTATCTTGACCAATCTGAAACTTGTCCAAAATATGCACTAAAGCTGGTCCAAAATCCATACTGAAACACATTCAGAAAGTCCACACTCAAGCTCAGAGATGTCCGAAATTCTGTTCTTTTTTGCGCAGCATAGGTGGGTATAAATAGTTGTTTGCCCCTGTATATAAGCCGACCTGACTTGTGAACCGATGTGACTATTTGGAAGCCGACATCACTGTTATGAGGCTGACTTCACACTGCATATAGTGCCAACTTTATTACAACTTTTCCAGTGTTTGAAGGAGAGCTATCTTTAGGGTTGTTAGAGCCTTTATTTTACAAGGTTCATGACAATGTCTTGGAGCTTTTAATGATGACAATGCTCTTCATATACATGACTCTATTTATATTTATAAACAGAAGACAAACCCTAAATAGACATCAAGAAGAAGTCTATTAACCTATAATAAAACTCTTGCTCATGAAACCCATGAAGCAAGTACAACAAACACATTTTATTATCTTTGTCTTCTTCTTTTCATAATTACATAGTCAATATGAAGGTCGATCCTAGTTACACTTTTCAACACAGACAACAATTCCGACATTAGATGACGAAGGGAAGATCATTTTAGAACCAAAAGGTATCATCTCCACCAGGGAAAGGAAGTTGTGATCACGAAATCAAAGAATAGCTAATTAAGTGGAGAGAGCTACCAGAAGAAGAAGCCTCCTACGAGACAAAAGTGTTTCGTCAACAACACTTGTCGTAATGTATGCAAGAGACAAAATTGTAATATTATTTTATGTAATTGTAGTTAATTAAGGGAAAGGGCACAATCAAAATATCATGCCCTTCCATGAAAAGGCACCCTAGGCTATATATAAGCCAAGGGTCCCTCTATGTAAAATCCATCCAATCATTCAAGTATTAATAAATATATGTATATCATTTTCTATCAAAAGTGAGCTTATATGCTCCATTGTATTGATCTTGGAACGAGCTATAGTGCTTGGAGAGACTCTACCACATTTTGTATTCACTTTCTTATGTTATAATACAAGACTTTGAAGTATTATATTGTTAGTGGTCTCCTATGATTGAGGTGATATTATTCCAAATTTTGTGCTTCATATTCTACATGAATTTTGGATTATATTAGCTCTCATTTTGCCATTTTGTTTGGATTAATATATGCAAGGTACCATGTATAGTTTTTGGGTTAGAGAAATACTCTAGGAAGAGGAGCACTAGAAGATTCTCTAGCCTTCTCCTTCAGTGTATAATCTAATCCCTTTTATGAGTGCTAATATCCCTTTTAAAGTGTATAAAATTAAGAATTTCTTGAAGGATTACTTGGGTGTGGGGTAACTCTTCATATAGACGAACTCACTCTCAAGAGCAAGAGTAGAAGACTTCAATCAATTTGTTCTCAAAGATCTCATCAAAATAAATCGAAAGAGAGAGTTTTCCTTACCTTAGCTTACTAAGATCACAAAATCTAAATTCAAAATCTTTCCTGATCAACGCTATGTTATTTAGGTGATTCATCTAGCTTTTGAGAGCTTTTAGAGAGGCTAAGCCCCTCCTGGCTTGCACAAGAGAGATCCTCTCTTGTTGCATGCATTTGTTCTATATTGTACGTTACTTCTTTGAATAGAATCATGAAGCTAACTTGTTTTTCTTTTTTCCTTGTGTATATCTCTAAAGGATTGGAGGGATTCACTTTGAGGAGTGTTGTTTGAAGATCAAGAGCATACTATTGGATCCTTTCTTGTCCAAATTCTTCTCTTACAAATACTACCCTTCTCTCATCTTCCATTGCAAGGAGCTTCCTTTTGTAAAAATCATTGGTTGAGAAAGCATACACCTTGAGGAAAGCAAAGTGTCCCATTTGGGGACTGTTACCCACCACTTTGTGGGTGATATCCCTAGGAGAAATTTTTTCTCCACGATGGACCTCAGCCGACAGTTGACTTTCCACTTTGTGCCATTTCTCTGCCACCTGAGCCAGCCATGTGGTCCCTCACCCATCTGTATTGATTGTATGTTTGAAGGTGGGCCTCTCAAATCTAAAGTTATGTCTTGTCATTTAGTAGTGGAGTATTGGGTTTACTTATCATGGACACTTCTGGGTAGAAAGAGTGGGCTTAGTTTGTGCTCATGTCCCCTTGATCTCTTTTGAAATGTTACCCTTGGATCTTAGTTCCGTGGGATCTCCTTTATTAACCATTTGGTTCTAGGGTGGTACTACTTGGGAAACCCCAACTTTGGGTGTGTGGTCCTAGTCCTTTTTGCGCATATATTACTCCCTAGACTAAGAGACAAAAATGGGGTGATGGCCCATTTTTGTAGCTCTGAAAGAATGCACTAAGCATTGGACCACCTATTTAGATGAGATCTTGGCTAGGCAACAACTTCTTGATTAGAGCTGGTTGTGGGATGATTTCATCCAAAAGGAGATCTGGGAGAATTTATTAACTGAAGGACAACGATGGAGTAGTGAGGAGAGAGAGAATCTTGCTCTTGCTACACAAGTGAAAAAGGGCAAAGGGAATGCCAAGCAGAACCAAAGTGGAGGTGGATCTTCACAAGGTAAAAAGGACATAAGCAATGTCAACTCCTTTTCATATCACAAGTTCGAGCATTTTGCTAGTCAGTTTTCAAACAAGAAGAACAACAACAGAAAGATAACCACGAAAACCACCACATAGGTAGATGAGTTGGTTGAAAAGTTCAAGAACAACTTTTCCTTGGTGGCATGCCTTTCTAGAACTGTCGCAAGAGGTGTTTGGTTTCTTAATAGTGGAGCATCTCATCACATGAAGGGATATCGAGACATTTTCACCAACATGACCAAGGAGCCTAGAGAAATGCATGTACATCCCAGAGATAATACCAAGTATGCAGTAGACGACATTGGTAGCATTGATTTTTAGATGGACTTGTTGCTCCAAAATCTAGCAGGTCGTGGAGAGAGGTACCCTACAAGGCTATCACTAGACTAAGAGACAAAAATGGTGTGATGGCCCATTGTCACCATAGCCAAAAACCCCTGCTCTTTATGGACTTTCACCAATGGGAAGAGTCTGGGTATGAGGTCACCTATGACGGATGTTCTAAGGATAAGGGTACAAGGTGAGTACAAGGCTTCTAGGCAAAGGCACAACTTAAGTATTGTTCAATTTCTAATACCAACCAGATTTATTTTCTCACGACAATTTAGTTTATCCCATTGACCCAAATAATTATTGAATCAACGAAAAATAAAATCACTGGTATTTTTAACTTCTAGAATTAAATATATACAACATAAATAAACCACAGATCAATCACACATTGCAAAAATAAATCTCCAACAACAATTCTCTATCATTCAATTATCTGGAAATTTGGGTTTTTCGACCAACCGAGATATAAGGAAAAATACAAAATCCCAAAACATATAACTCGGCTCCCACAGAGTGAATTCGGCCCAAGGAACTCAGCCTTCAAGAAATTAGCCTACGGATGAAATCGGCCCAAATACCCAACCAACAACTCAACCTTTTTCGTCCTTGCGTGCCACTAATGCGTAGTATGAAAAACTCGGCCTTGAGATCTCCTCCTACTTGACCTCCTGGATTCACCCCAATCCACCTACACTTCTTCTTTACACTCTTTGTCCATAGAGCCACTCGCACTTGGACAAAAACACTTTCTCTGAATGATGACTCAATCACACAACTTGTGTCTTCACCTACTCGCAAGGCTCCCTTTATAATCTTCATTGAGTCCAAATCCATAACCCTAATCTCCCTTCTAGAACCATCTTGGGGATCAATAGTTGAAATTATTTCTAAGTCACTTAAATAATCAAATTGTTTATCCTTAGAAAAAGACTCAATAATCCGCAATAATTAATTCACTTTAATAATTGTACTTTTCCTATGTTAAACTTAGGAAAGAAGACATAAATCACTTACTCCACCAAGCAAGCCCCTGGAAGAGGCAAATCTTCGACATGCTAAGACACCAAGCCTACATAGAAGACCTTTTGAAGCTACCGTTAGCTTCAACACTCCCTCCTCATACGAAAGGGGTTTTCCACCACTCCAAGCTTATCTTAGTACTTCACAAACTTCACTTTCACTAGAGGCTTAGTGAGAACATCTACCACCTGCTCCTTTGTAGAAATGTATTGCAATCTCACAACACCCCTCTCGACCTTGTCTATGAAGAAGTGATATCTTATCTCAACACACTTGGATCAACCATAAAACCTGAGATTCTCAGAGAGCTTAATGCAACTTTGATTGTCACAATGGATCACCATTAGCGCCATCTGCAGATCAAATAATCCTGCAACCATCTTGCAGAGCCAAACTGCCTCACAACTCACCATACTAGCTGCCATGTACTCTGCCTCTGCCGAACTAAGTGCCACTAAATGCTACTTCCTGCTAAACCACGAGATCATGGTTGATCCCAAGCTAAAACAACATCTGGATGTGGACTTTCTGTCCACCACACTCCATTCCCAATCAGAATCTGTGTACCCTTGTAGCTCCACTCCTCCATACCTTAGTCCCAAGTCTACGGTGCCACACAAGTATCTCAACACATGCTTTGTTGCCACCCAATGAACTAATCTTGACTCCAACATGAACTGGCTAAGTGTGTTCACAACAAAACATATATTTGGCCTAGTGTTGACCATATACATCAAGGAACCTATTAGCTACATGTATAGTGTGGGAGTCATTAATTCACCTTCAAAACCACTCAACCTAATGAGAGGTGCCGACCCTTATCCCTCCAGATGCCATGCGGGCCTCCAAACCCTGTCTACTAAAATGTAAGAGCACTGCCAAAAATAGTAACTCTCTCCAATCTGACAAAAACATATGCAATACATGTCTTTGAATCACGATCACATCACCAAACCAATCCCATACCTAAACTCTAGAGTCTACGATACTGCCCAACGTTTTAAAACTTGTCCAGTTCAACTTGGACTCGCTCGATTCAACCAGTCAGAACCCCCTTCCAATTTGACTCTGCCCAGGGACCGGTTCAATACCAGACTAGTCTGATTCGCCGAATCTAACTTGAACTAGACCAATGCATCCACAACAAAACATGACGGGCTTGCAAACCCCAAATTTTATTTTTTTGTTTTTCTAAAACCCTAGCCTCTCTACGAAACCCAACCCCATCATATTTCCTCACAACTATCTCACTGCATTTGTGTGAGCATTTGTGAGGAGTTTATTAGTAATTGGCTATGTTGCATAGGTTCCTGAACCCAAGGGTGGGAAAGAATCGGATTCGGGTAAGGGTTCTTCTGAAACGAACCCATAAGAACTGGGTTCTTTGTTAAAAATATTTGGGTGCTTTTGACATTTAGGGTACTTGGAACCCCCATAAAGGGTACATGGAACCCCAAAATCGGGTTCTTTAGGGTTCTTTGATGAACGATTTTTGAAATAAAAATTTAAATACAAAGAAATTGCGAAAATTCAAAAGGTGAATACATAACCCGTAAAACCTAAAATCGCTTCACTCTTCGACAACAATATTCCGTTTGAGACAACAACCATTCGGTTTGACTATTGAGACGACAAACATTCCCTGGTGTGTTTGGGGCATTCGCTGGTGTGTTTGCAGGTGACTGGAGGTTCCCACAGAGATGCAATCCCTGCTTGAAGATTCACAGATAGCTCTTGAAGATTCACCGTGCGGAATTAACTAATTCTAATTTCTGTGTTCAAACTTCACTGTTTGCATAACAAAATTTGTAAATTATAATTTAATTCTAAATAGTAAATCGACCCATGATGTCAAAGATGGGAAAGCTTCCTTATGACGAGTATTAGAATCTTGAAGCAACCACAACAAACAGTCTATTTCCATATACTACAATTCCGAACTCTGGTTTTTCTACTGTAATCTCCACATTCTCTCGTGGCCAACTGACATCACTTTCTTTTCTAATCACTCTTTTAACTGTGTTTTTTTTTTACATTTTTTGCCAACAATGTAACTTTTGGCCTTCTCTTTCATTACCAAAGTTTTGGGCGAAATTGGCTTGGGGCCAGATTTACAAGTATGTGTAAACTCCAATTTTCACTTGATATCAAACTAGAAATTTTGAAATTTCAATGTAAATGTTCAATGTTCAATGATGTGCATGTTTAAATATTTAAAGTTTAAATCATAAATATTTTAGTTTTCATGTTTAAAGTTTGAAAATATACAAATTTACATAGATTATAATTTATAATATATATATACCCCCAACGAACCCACGCACCCTGTCTCAAAAAATGATGTACCCGTCCCCATCCCTGTTCCCGTCCCCGTCCCCACGTTTCCTGGCAACATAGGTAATTGGAGTCAGTGTCTGGGGAAGCATTGAGAAGTTGGTTTTCGTAGTAACATTTTCCATTGAGGAGTTGGTTTTTGGAGAAACGTTGAGGAGGTTGTAGGTATGTTTTGTTTACTTCTCAAAGCTGACCTTGTTTATTTTTTTTCTTTTTTTTTTAGAATTGGAAATTGAATAAGTAAATTTGCTAGAGTAAATTAAGAGTTGTTTTTTTCATTTTTTTTCATTTTTAGACTTTTCTCTCTCATTTCCAATTCCAATTATTAGAAAATGGCTCCTAGAGTGAAAGACACTGCTTGGACATATGCTGAGATGATTAACAATAAAATGCATTGCAAATTTTGTTATAAAAAATTAAGGGAGGGGACATTAACAGGATGAAACAACACTTGGCCGGTATTAGAGGCCAAATTGTCCCATGTGCAGCACAATCAGAGTAGATTGGGGAAATTAGAAAGGAGTTGCTAGAAAATTTGAGAAGTTTGAGGATGAGAAAGCTAAGCAAAAGCAATAGGGGCTGAAATAGGGAGGAAGAGGAGTCTAAAATGAATGATGGCAGCCAACCCCAATTTTGATTATGAGGGCTCTTCATCTATCTAATGTACTAATGCATCCAACCCTTTCACTTTGTTCCTCCCTCTTTGGAGTCTGTTCAAAATAAGGGTAAGGGTAAAAGGAAGGATGGTATCATAAGTTTTTTCTCACCCTCCTCTCCCTCTGATAGTGCACATGGTCCTCAAACTCATCGTAGTCAAATCCAACCTACTTTAGATGACCATTGGAAGAAGGAATGCAAAGAAATTGTTGAGAAATCAATGCTTATAAGAATTAGGGTTTGATTCCTCTTTCTTGATAATTACTTGTGAGTTATGTTGGCTTCTTTTACTTCTTTATTATATTATTTTTCATCAAGCAATTATCAAATTAAATGTATATGAACACCACAAGAACAAGAGACACAAGATGTAGGCACTCAACCTAGGAAAAACAACTCCAAGGGGAAAGCCTAGTCCAACTCTTTCACTAGCAAATTCAGATAAAGATGAGACAATCGAAGACCCTTTAGACCTAGAAAAAGACCTCCTCCAATCACCAAGTCAACCCTTCCTTCCAATAGATGATCCTTGTCAAAGTCTCCACGTGACAGCTTCCCATTAGCAGCTACAATCCAGAATTTCGACCCCCAACAAAAAAATTTCCGCACCCATCTACAGAATTTCGGATCTGCAATAGATTCAGAATTTCAACCTCAACAACTACCCAGAAACTTCGCATGTGTGAGAGATAGATAGCCCAAAAAATCGTTTTAGCTCTTCCCAGCTTCTTTCTTCCTTCTCCAGCTACTTCGTTCTCTTTTTCTACTTCTCTTTCTTGTAGATCAAACTTTTTCAGTGAGTTCTCCAAATAGGTTGAGTTGTCTCTCTATATATAGCCTTTTTGCTGGGTTGAATCGCACTAATGTAGGCCGACTTGGTGTGGAGGTAAGAAATAACCGTTTTGACTCAAAAATAATTCTTTTTACATGATACAAAAGCTCAAAGGTATAATAAAGGTGACAATGACTCTATTGACTCAAGACAAAACCTAGAAGCCTTCAATGGAGGCTTTGACATAGAAAGCATTAACCCAAGCATGAAACCCATGCTTTAATAAGTCATTTTCTTTAATAATATTTTTTTTTACATGTACAATTATGAAGATCGAAACTTATTACATTCTTCAACATAAACTACCTGTGAATACATAGCCAGATGGTAGTATGACATTGATATCCCCTTCAATGTTGTATATTCACTGTATTATGAACCTATGTTTGATGCCATCATTGTTGTTGGTAAGGGCTTCAAAGGCCCTAGTATGCATGAATTAAGGGGATATCTTTTGCATAAAGAGGTTATGTCCATTGACAAATATTTGAAAGATTTCAAAAGCTCATGGGTGAAAGCAGGATGTACCATCATGTCAGATGGATGGACTGATCAAAGGAACCATAATTTTCTTACCTTTTTCCCACAGGGAACCATGTTTCTAAAATCAGTTGATGCATCTAATAAGGTGAGAGATGCACACTTGTTGTTTTAGCTTTTGGATGAGGTTGTTGAATAGGTGGGGTTGGCTAATGTTATTTAGATCATCACAGATAATGCTTCTAATTATGTTCATGCTGGTAAAATGTTACAGGAAAAACTTGAAACCATCTTCTGGACCCCATGTGTTACACATTGCAAGACCTCATGCTTGAGGATATTGGTAAAATAGATTAGATCAAGAACACTGTAGAACATGCCAAAAGCATAACAAAGTATATCTACAATCACTCATGGGTTTTGAACCTGAAGAGGAAAAACACAAGGGAGAAGGATCTTGTTAGGCCTACCATCACTAGATTTGCAACTCACTTTTTCACATTGCAATCTATGCTTTCCCAACATAAAAACATGCAAAAGATATTTTCTAGTGATGAATGGAATGGATGTTAATGGGCTCGTAAATAGGATAGCAAAGACGTAAGAAATAAACTTAATGATGACACACTTTGGAAAAAAGAAGCAGAGATTGTCAAAATTGTTAAGCCACTAGTGAAGGTGTTGCGGTTGGTGGATGGGGAATGTTTGGCTATGGGTTTCATTTATGAGGCTATGGATCAGACAAATGAGCAAATAAGGGCAACATACAAGGATAGAGTGGATAAGTATGGGCTTGTTACCCACCACTTCATGGGTGATATCCCTAGGAGAAATGTTTTCTCCATGATGGACCTCAGTCGGTGGCCATCAACCCCTTGTAGTCCTCAAGTAGTTCGTTGTGCCATTTCTTTGCCACCTCAGCCAGCCATGTGGTCCCTCACCCATCTGTATTGATCGTATGTTTGAAGATGGGCCCACGATTGCTCCTTCCTACACATTTTACACCCATGTGTGGGCTTCCCTCTCTCTAGCTACCCTTGTGCCCAACATGTGGCCCAGGATTGCCGCTCTCATTCCCCATTCCATTTCACATCTTTATCACATGCCACCACCATTTGAGCGATGTACCTTGGACATGCTATCACCTATAAAGGTAGAAACTGCCTAATCAAGTACATGGCTAGCCCCCTTTGGAGCTTGGAGACATTAGCACGTGCCAAAGCCCGCTACAGAAGGGCATGTCATTATGAAGTGTCCACTTCTTGTATTGGAAGGCCAGGGGATGCATTAGATCTTCTGCAAGATTGCAGATGGTTTTCATTTGGGTTTGGTATCTCTATACGGGGTCCTAATCTTCCAGAGGGCTACATTGACACATATAGGGTGTGTGTAGAGATCCATGGCCCTCCACAGCAGCAGACAACACTCCATGGATCCCCAGAGACGTTCAGAGATGTCTATAGATCCACCTTTTGGAGGAAGAAAACACACTTGGTACACTATGCCCAGCTAGCCCCACAGGTGCACCACACACTGGTTAGGTATCCCAAGACTTGTATGATGACATGGCAGTATTCATTCCATCATCTGAGCCCTTACAAATGATCTATAGGCATCTTCGACTCATATTGAGACCCATGAGGTCATTGTCGTGCCCCCACACCCACTGGGAGAACAATAGGTTTATTGTTTCGAGAACAAGGGGCCAAGGCCACCCCCTTGTCCATCACTTTGGAGAATTTTATTCATCATTATGGCACTTATGGACATCAGCAGGCCTCTTGGGGGGCCTACACCATAAATATATTATTATTTGACCTCCTGAGAGGCTTACAATTTCATTTGTGAGCTAGTTTTGTGGGCTTGTCACCAAAAGTTAGTTAATTTGCACCTAAGTTGCACGAAATGTCGAAACGTTTTGGAGTTTCTGAAATGGATACATTTAGAAATATCACCTCCGAAAAATGGAAATGTCAACCGAAACGTTGTCTGAAACGTCATATACGTTTATTATATATATATATATATATATATATATATATTACAATAAATTTATAAATAAGTGAATAACACATTACCTTGGAAGAAAAAAGGGAATAAGACCCACAAATGACAATTTAGAGGGAAATCCAAGTCTATATTAACTTTCACAGATGATTACATAATGGTCGAGTTTCGATCGAGTTTTGCCAAGTTTCCGAGTTTCGAGTACGAGTACATCCTGAAATGTTGAGTTCCTAGAAGTTTCATGCAACAAAGATTTGCACATTATTTATTTTGGGGGGCTAATGTAGGGCCACAAGGTAAATCGAACTCCTAATTGGTGTATAAATAGGAGTTAGATAGATTCATTTGTATCATCACTTGGATTGGGATTTCTCTCTCATTAGAAACTTCACATTTTTTCCTTGGTGGATATTTTTGGATGATGGATGAATTTTAATGTACGGATTGGGTTCCTTTTTATCTTGGACCTTCTTATATTGCAAATGTGATTATGGTTGGATATACTCTCTAACATGTAAGTGAAAATCTAACATTATTTTTCATTTTGCTGCAGACATTGGAACTTCGCTATAATTAGGGCTAACTGTTGCATGTGTTTAATGTGGAATTATTTGTCTATTTAGCTTATTCTATGTATAGGCCATGTTGGATGAATGAAATTTCCTAGATATCCTGTTACCTTGATAAGCCTTCACCATTTGTAACGAAGTATAAATGCTTTAAAGTCAGTATTCTTCTCTTGCCTCTTAAATTGGACGAAGTTGACTTTTGGAGCATCTTTGACCAAGAAACAAAATTCGTCTTCACAATTCTCCTCGACTCCATATCCCCAAGTGAAATTAGGCATTGGTCCATCAAAGGGTGATCATTTCAACCCCATTTTTCACCTTTTCCTCCCTTTCCTAGGTCTAGCCTCATTAGGTCACCTAGGGCATCAATTTCCGAAGAAACTAACCATAGAAAAACTTCGATCTCCTAAGATCTATAGTGTTGGTGGGTCCCCTAGGTTTCCTCCTAATTTGAAGGAAATCCAAGGGTGGAATCTCGAGATATCCCAAGCCCTAGCTCTAGGATTAAGTTTTTCCTTAGTGTTCCTAGGGCTAGTACCTAATAGGACTAATTTGACATCTTTGGGTGAAAATTCTTGTTCGATCCTTTTCCCTCACCTTGGCCAAGTTAAGAATATTATTGGTTGCCAGAATCCATCCCCTACCCTGGGCTGGGTCCACTTGGCCTCGTTTTGTCCCATTTTTCAGTGAAGACTATTTATCAAGGATTACTTCGGAATCTGAGTTTCCAAGGGATTTTAGGGATTGGGGAATTCCTTTACAAGTCATATTCTTCTCCCCCAACCCTCAAATCCTCATCTCCTCTCCCTAGAAAATCGAGACCCTTGCTTAAAAAGCAAGCAAGTTCCATTCTTCATCCTATCCTAGGGAAAGGGTCTAAGGGTCACTTATCATATATTTGTTGATATATCCTCTATAAGTGGCTTCGTAAAATATCGGGTCTCCTCCCATCAGTGAAAGTACGTAAAGAGAAAGGAGCCTTAGTTGTGGTGACAGTGGGCTAAGTGTCCATCGTTGCCCTTTGTAATTATGAATTTATGTAATGAAGAAGACAAAGATAATAAAATGTATTTGTAATACTTGCATCACGGGCTTCATGAGAAGGAGTTTTATTATAGGTCAAAGGCTTCTTCTTGATGTCTTTAGGGGTTTGTCATCTTGTCATAAATGTATAATTTAGAGTCATGTATATGAAGTGTTGTTACACTCGTAAAGGATAATCATTGATGTAATTGTATGCTCCAAAGACCTTCTCAAAGTGCTCCTTGAAGTCGGCTCAAATACGCTGTAGACACTCCATGTCAAGTCGACCTAGAAGATGCTAGAAAATATCCTTGACAAAGTCGGCTCACCATTAGACGTCATGTCGGCCTGGAAGGAGACAATCCCTATATAAAGGAGGGATTGCAGCCTCAATTGATCATCAACAAGTACGGATAAAGCTCTGTAATGAAGTGTGAACTAAGGCTTGAAATGGATGTGTAGTTTGTGTCTGAGATTTGGTGCGTAAAGAAGAAGCATTTCCAACGAAGGACAAAGGAAGCGCAGCGCGGGAATAAAGTCTCTTAGTTTTGGGTTAAAGACTGTAATAAAGTGCAGATTGCAGTGCGAGAAATATACCACAGAAATGTGACAATGCAGCGAGGAAAGGAAGAGGCAGCGTTAATTTCTGAACTTGTTCTATGCCATTTCAGATTAGGGCACAATATTGAAGAAGATAGAACATACTAAACGATCGATAGAAGACAAGCCAAAACAGAGATGAGAAATAGTGGCGTTACGGCGATCAGCAGGATGCTTCTACCAGCAAAGTCTTCAATAGGTCATTCAGCCAAGCGTGCCACACATAACCCCAGAACAATCCAAACAATAATACGCAGCTCCAACGCCATCAAGAGAGAGAGAATTCCTCCACACCAATATATGTCAAATGAACTCCAAGTCTCTCCAATATATAGGAATCTTTGGGGGTGTGTGACACGTCCTTTAAGACATTTAAGTCAATATTTTATTCCAGGCCGACCCAGCACATAAGTGGAATAAATTCAAAGTACATGTTCTGCTTATCCGATCGAGATGATCTTTAGATCAATCTTACACCTCTCCGAAAGAGGAATCCAATAAAAATATTGCGATCGTCATCTGAGCAGCACAACCCGGAGTTTGGACCTAGTTGTCCAATTTTAACACTCCCTCTCAACTAGGGAGAACTCCGTCCACAAGTGCAATCCAAACATCGTGCGTCATCCCACCGTAACTTGCTTTGCTGGCCTCTTTATTTCAGAACAGAAGTGGGTCAGTCACAAAGACATCATCCCCCGACTGACATAATCAGTCCAGAGGTTCCAAACCTCTATCAAACTCATGAAGAGTATCCAACCAACCCAAAGTTGGTTCATCTGACCCGAAGTCAGGCAGAGGTCCCAGACCTCACTAAACTTGATCCCGGATCAAGTGGTTGGACCGTGCCATCCTAGATAGAGAGTACGGCAATCTCTGATGCGTCCATCAGTCTTTGCTAATAGTCTCTAGCTTTTCCCATCTCTTTCAATGCTTAAGAGGTACTTCATGAGCCCTAGATCACGTGGGTGGATGCATACGGTACGTATTAAAGAGAGGCAACTAACTCAATATCAACAACGATGGGGCAGGCTACTCATAAGTGCTTATAAATAAGAAGCCATCTCCAAAACTCTTTGAGCTCCCAGAGCTCATCGTCCAACACGACCCTCAGAATAGGGTCGTTCCATGATTCCAAGATTCTCACGGAAGGTTAGGAACATGACCTTCCCCAAGGGCATTGTGAGAATATCCGCGACCTGCTCATCAGTTCCTATATGATCGAGCCTTACGGCGCCTCGCTGTATCATATCCCAAATAAAGTGGTACCAGCCATCAACATGCTTGGATCAATCGTGGAACCTGGGATTCTATGACAAATGA
This sequence comes from Pinus albicaulis, assembly GCA_034641835.2. Classification (NCBI taxonomy): domain Eukaryota; kingdom Viridiplantae; phylum Streptophyta; class Pinopsida; order Pinales; family Pinaceae; genus Pinus; species Pinus albicaulis. The sequence continues at coordinate 1,609,293,272 of CM076575.1, read as the reverse complement.
ATCCCCCTCTGGTTATCACAAAGGATAACGGTGGCATCTAGCACATGCTCGAACAACTCACAGAAGAGCTTTCGCAACCAAGTGACTTCACAACAGGCCATACATGTTACAATGTATTCGACTTCAGCAGTGCTCAAGGCTACCGACTTTAGATTCCTGCCCGAAGCAGATCTACATGTGAAGTAGCATCCAGATGTGCTCTTGCGATCCACCACACTGCCAGCCCAATCGGTATCAGTATATCCATGGAGTGTCATACTCCCGGCAGTGTATCTCAGCCCATGGTCTATCGTGCCTCGGAGATATCTCAAGAGTTTCTTGGCACCAACCCAGTGAATGTTATGATCAACCATGTGTTGACTCAAAGTGTTCACTGCACAACATACGTCTGAACAGGTGTTCATTAAGAACATCAGGGTCCCTATGAGTTGACGATACTCAGTAGGACGGGCCCAGCAACGCTGCTACTCAACTTCTTAAAGTTGAGTTCCATGGACTTACAGTCCATCATACCAGAAACTTCATAATGTATTTTCCTTGAGAAAGGAAAATCTCGCCAAGTCTCTGCTAGACCTTCAGGCCTAGACATCAGTCCTAGGTCCTTCATCTTGAACTCAGCAGCGAGCTCCATCTTGCACTGATGAATGAGAGGGTCAGCTCCTGTCAGGAAGAGGTCGTCCAAACACAGCACCAGAATGAGAGGCTTCTCTTTAACAACCTTGAAGTAAAGGTTCATCAGGTGGCTATCTATCCTCTCGTACCAAGCTCAGGGTGCTTGTTTCAGCCCATAGAGGGCTTTCTTCAACCTGCAAACATGGATGTCCCGATCCTGGACTTCCAACCCCAGAGGTTGCTTCACATATATCTCTTCCTTTATCGCACCATGCCACACAAAAAAAAATTGGTCTTGCACCATGCAACACATTTTCCCATTAGATCCATGCTTGATCTTATATCGAGGTGACATCAACTTGATCGGTGGTCTAGGAACCATATCCTAGACATCACCCTTGCATCCTTGTAGACCTTGATGCTTTCCAATTTCTGCAAATGATCCAGGCTCATATTGTACACATGGCAGCTAGATACCCCTGGTATTTATATGGCTTCTTGGTTTTCATCAGAATTTCCCCCTCTGAAGCCATATGATTATGAGCCATGAGGATCTTCCTTCGTCCAGCAATGATATTAGCTCAGGAGCATATACAGATGTATCTCCCTCTTACTGTCAGCTTCTCTCTTGAGGGAAGACATCTATTTTAAATGAGGGCAACCCAGACACCAACTTCAAAAGGGGTCTTATTCTCCCACAGTCAAAGCCATCCAAACAGGCTTTGCTGATCATGGTTCAAGACTCCAACAACGTGACTGAAGGCTGTAAAAAACTTCTCAGATCACACTTCCAAGCTTCTCATAATGCTCCAATGTAACACTGATATAGCTTACTGCTATTATAAGTTTCGTAATCATGGGTGACTGTCTATGTCACTGTCATGATGACAGTGACATAGAATGACAGATTTAGAACTATCACATTCATCACTGCTTGCAGAATATGTACTTCACTTACATCTTTTGGACTCTTGTCCTTGATGTACCAGGCATGGTTCTCTTCCTCGCCATCTTTCCATCTCTTCATGCCGCTCTTGGAAAAGATGAGCTTCGACATGAACTTCAGGTTGCTTATAAAGCCCCAAAAGTTCAATCCATTATCAAAATTTCCGCACCTGCTATTGTAAGGTCTTTTACCAATGTCATTGTCAGCAATCACAATTTTCTAAGCTCCAAATTCAGCACCTGCACTTCTTATATGCCCAGTTGCTCTTTCTAGAGAATTTCCACTGAGACAATCATCTCTAGATCCCAACAGCTTGTGAGCCATGTCCACAACAAATTCAGAATCCTTGTTGCTTGCTTCAGTTAGTACCCCATCAACAATATTATCTGTAAATTTTGACTTCCTCTTTTCTGATGTAGGAATCAAACACCAGTCGCCCAACCGCCAATTAGCATGTAAAAAAAAAGATAATAGCTTTAGCTGCTAAGGGTTCTGTTGCTTTGCAGGGACAATATTGGTCTGAGAATTGTAACCAGGATTTGCTACAGCAATCCAACGGACGCAAACAGATACCACTTCCACATCACATACTGTACCTTCTTCGCTATTTTCCTTCCATTTACCACACAGCCAAATACCATTCTTGAAAACTGCTGAAGAACTTGTGCAAACACGCTGCCCTGGAAAGTAAGGGTAAGGGAATAAGGTGATCATCAGCTACTGCATCTACTCTGCCTAGCCAAGGTCCAAGAGTTACATAATCACCGCGTGCAAATGCCCTTATTCGATGAAGATTTCTGGTGGAAATGCTTGTTATAGCACTCGACCAATCCATTGTAACATCCACGGCAACCACTGCGCCAATCTGTTCCAATGGATGTGAAGCTGCTGCGACTATACCACCATGGAAGAACGCCCTGTCAAGCACCTTAATGTCATCGACTTTCTCTGTATTCCCGGAATTGTTTGTCCAACTAATCCGTGCACAGCCCTTTGGAATAGAATTTGAACACTCAGCAGCTTCCATTACAATACCAATTAAACCTTCGTGTTCTGTACATTGGACTGTGTCTTCTTTGTAAAGGCGTGCATCAGATCGCATTCTTAGACAGACAGAATTTTCTTCCAAACATTTTCAAGATGTCGATCTACGGCTTTCACAAGATGTCAATCTATAAAAGACGAAAGTTCAATTTCCATGAAAGTCGAAAGACAACATTGTTGATTTGACTGTTTTTTTTTTTTCGGTGGTAATCTGCGTGTGATAGCCGACGCTGCTGACGTCCAAATCAGAGTTGCATTCGCTCACTCTGTCCGATTTACTGCGTTCATCACCCATCTTTCAACATTGTTTTTTTTTTTTTCTTTTTATCTTGCTGTGTGCTTTCACCTCCGTGAGTTTTGCCTCACACAGAACTTCATCCCGCTCAACACGTTATTCACCTGACAGTCAAAGGTATTCCGCCTCGGATGCTTCAGCGCTGCAGATTACGTCCTGGTTGCTGCCCACCAGCTCAACATTCTTGCCGGCCTTGAGGAATTGTGCAATTCTGTTGCAATCTGTTCACAGCGATTGCACCAACGTCGTCTTCAATGAAATCAATACGCTTCAATTTCCTGAAATGTGGAAGTGTGTAATCTGAAATGACTGCCCATTTTGTTTTCGCTACTTAGAGATTAGTTTTGTTTTCGGCACATATTGCACAAATTCTTTTTATTTAGAAGTATCAATTATTTTCGTGGTATAAATCCGCACCACGAAAAATTCGCAAGACAAAAATTCCGTTCACACCGGCCAGGGCCCAAGAGACTTTAATTATGTCGATTTCAGCTTAGATACTCAGTCCACGGGTCGACGCCTACTTCGAATTCTTTCGCACAATCTTCTACATCTCTGGCCCAAGCAGGGAAGATTTTCTGATCGGAAGACGTGATCACAGTTCTGCGTGGTCGTAATCTTCAGGCCCATGCTAACGAGGGCCTGAACTCCAGAATCATCCACAGTGATAGGAGTATGGTCGCTTTTCTCCAATATACCCCCGTCCTTTTGAAATAACTGGGTTTGCACGTTCACGCAAAGACGACAATCTTTGTGAACGACATCCACGGCAGCTTCCATTTCTCGACGGTAATTATCTGCAGACATATGCTCTTCATCAACCTCGGCCTCCTGCATATGGATCTCGACCCATCAAACTAGAGAATAAAGGGCTGCGACCAAGCTAAAGTAGCCTTCCAAGTGCAGCGGCTCACCAACAGCAGCATACGCTGCTATTCCTCACATCCACGATACTTCCATGCAAGCTCTGTCGACTATTTGAAAGCTGCTCCACCGCTGGAAACTAGGGCATCATGACAGTCCCCATTTCATCCGTTATCTCTGCCCAGAATTGCCCCTAAAGACTGCGGCTGTCCTTTAGGGAAGGGATCTTCCTTCACGCTGTAATGTATGGGCAGTTTCGAGCCCTAAACATGGACTGTTCTTCTTGTTATGATAGCGGCTCCCTTTCACCCTTCAAACAGTCTGCGTTAACCTATATTGAGGACTGTCCACCTTCAAAAAGACCCTCAAACAAATCTTCCCTGTCTCGGCCCTCAGACAGCAACTTCGGCCTCCACTTCCTGCACTCAGCAGGATTCCTCACTCCGGTTTTAGCCTACAACGTTTAATATATATGTTTCTCGGCCAATTAATCCAGCAAACTCGGATCTGATTTGCCCCTGAAGCAGTCCTTCATCCTAGACGGCATGCCCTACAGAAATTTGGCCTTTCTCCACGCTGTCTTAAGGTGGACTTGATTCAAACCTAGGGCATTGTCTTCAACCCAGCTCTGATACCATGTTAATTTCTGAACTTGTTCTATGCCATTTCAGATTAGGGCACAATACTGAAGAAGATAGAACATACTAAACGATCGATAGAAGACAAGCCAAAACAGAGATGAGAAATAGTGGCGTTACGGCGATCAGCAGGATGCTTCTACCAGCAAAGTCTTCAATAGGTCATTCAGCCAAGCGTGTCACACATAACCCCAGAACAATCCAAACAATAATACGCAGCTCCAACGCCATCAAGAGAGAGAGAATTCCTCCACACCAATATATGTCAAATGAACTCCAAGTCTCTCCAATATATAGGAATCTTTGGGGGTGTGTGACACGTCCTTTAAGACATTTAAGTCAATATTTTATTCCAAGCCGACCTAGCACATAAGTGGAATAAATTCAAAGTACATGTTCTGCTCATCCGATCAAGATGATCTTTAGATCAATCTTACACCTCTCCGAAAGAGGAATCCAATAAAAATATTGCGATCGTCATTTGAGCAGCACAACCCGGAGTTTGGACCTAGTTGTCCAATTTTAACAGGCAGTCCAATGTAAGAAAAGGGTAATACATCTTTGTTTTGGGTTAATATCTACTTCACACATCTAAGGTAGGTTGAAGGTCTCTTCAGGATTGTGATCTAGTGCATAAAAGGAAGGCCACTATAGCAAGTCAAAGAACTTAGTCTAGGGCATCAAGACAGAAGGCCGAGAAATCATCTCTAGGAGATCGAGACTTGATCAAGGAAGGCAACACCTTGTCTAGAGTGATTAGACTAGGGATCAAGTTTCCTAGTGTTGGAGCAGAACAGTGACAGAAAGGAAGATCAACTTGAGAAGTCGAGGAGAGCAGTGACAAGGTCTTGGAGGCATACTGGTGTCAAGGGTCCATGTCATGGTTATGGTACTCGTCAATTGAAGATCTATAAGAAGAATTACTTTCAATATTTCCTCTCCCAGAGGGAGAGGTTTTGGCCCTGGCTTGAAGAGCATAAACTCTATGTCTCTTGTGTTTTGATAATTGAATTGATGAAAGACATAATAAGCTAAAAAAATAAGATCCAAGTAAAAGGAGCAAAATATGTATAACACAAGAAGTAATCAAGTAAGAGAATTGAATTATACACTGCCCTACTAGATTCTCAACATGGTTTCAGAGCTAAGGTGTTGAAGACAAGAAAGGGATATTTGACAAGAAGACACACAAGTATCAAGAGAGCAAAGCTCTGTTTTCTAGAAGGCACCAAAATAAAAGTCAGAGATTTACATTGAAGAGTCAATCTTCATATCTAAGAAGACCTTCATTCATTCAAGAAGGAACAATTTGCAAAAATTGAAGAAACCCTCAAGCCATCTCAAGAAGATCAAAGACCTTTCTCAAAGGATCTATACATCAAGGACGCCATGTTGAACCCATCATCATCAACATCTATTTGGTGTTAAAGTCAAATCAACATTGTTGGAGACATCATCAAGCCACCTTGCTGAAGTCATCATCCTTGATCATCATCATCATCAAGGATCCAAGGTGATCTACCAGCTTTACACCATTCTTGAGGAAGTCAATCTAAGAAGGAGCTTTCACTACTATCTACATTATCATCAAAGAAGAAGCCACTAGAGGAAGAAAGCATCTATTCAAGTAAATATATTTATGACTTCATTTGAATCTGTCAAAATTGTCTTTTTGCAAAGAAAGTAACAAATTGGTTGGGGTTACAAACTTTCTTCCATGGAAGAAAAGGACAGATTTAAATTTGATTGAAAATGAAGTCATGGACTATATCAAAGGGTCAGTGACTAAACCTTCAAAAGAAGATACTCAAGCACATGCCAAATACATGAAGGGAGACATAAGAGCCGAGAGGATTCTTATAGAATCCATAAAGGACTCCCTCATCCCCTATGCATCAAAAATAGAATATTCAAAAGAAATATATGACGAGCTATTCTCAGTGACTACTGCAGGGGAAGTAATATCTTTGACACAATAACTATACAAGTTGAAGTTGTCAAAAGAAGAAGGAATCACTTTATTTTATGAAGATTTCTGAAATGAGAGTTCAACTGCAGGAATTGGGAGAAGTAATGTCTAATAGAGAAATGACCATAGTGGTATTGAATGCTCTACCTGAGGGATGGGGAAACTTCACTTCAAACATCTATGGGAAGAAAAGCAACACCATTCCAGGATTTGTGGTCTCTATGTAAGATAGATGAGACTAGATTAAAAGCTAAAATTGATACAACATCAAATGAAGATCAAGCCTATGTTGTCATGTCAAGGAGGAAAGGAAAATTTAATAAGTTTGGTCCTCAGAAGAAAAGAAGAAACATGGATAAGCTACGATGTCATGGATGTAATGAACTTGGGCATTACAAGGACTGACCCAAATCTAATAAGGACAAGAGGAAGAAGGAAGAAGCCCATGTCGCCAGAGAAATGGAAGAACATGATTCAAAGAAACCTAAGAAAGAAGTGAAAGATCTCTACTATGATTGAGACCATCTTCCTCTTTAAGAGGTATCTGTCAGAGGCATTGGATATTGGATAGATACATCACTTTAGAATTGGCATCGTGATGGAAGCATTGAAGGAGGAGCACTTGTCGTGGGAGGATGTTTGTAACACATATGTGACAACTATGGTATGAGATACGTGGCTCCTGGAAACCTCATTGAAAATAACATTTATGTAAGGCAATCATCTAGATCAAGGGTCATCATTCAATAATCAATATGGAAACAAGTGTTGACATTTTTCTAATGGAATCCTCTTTGGATTCACTAGTGAGAAAGAAAGCAAAAGGTTTCATCAAGAATTCTAATTTGTAGAATTCCGAGATTAAGATATGATGACATATTGATGAAGCAGGTATGAAAATTTCTGAATCCTCTAAACATAAATCCTACTACAGTAAATCTGATTTACTTCTCCTACTTATTTATTTAACTTAACAAGTTATTTTTTGAATAATTCATGAAAACATTGAAGTAAATACATTGCAACTTACACAATTTATACAAATCAAGTATTGAAGAATAAGCAACCATGCAGACAAAGGACACATACATTTTTCGAACAAATGTCCCCAGAAAAAACTAGTGCAACAACTCTTGAGGGTTTTATTATTAAGTAAATTTTTGAATACAAACTAGGGTGCCAATGTGGCTCACCCAATAGAGAAAATCCATGGCAGAAGTACCTCTATCCAGAGACGGATATTATGGATGATCCAACAACTGGATGAAGTAACCCCACAGGTGACTGCGCAGTCTCCAAGTGTTGCTAAGAGATGGCTGCAACAAGTTGGACTATGTCACCTTCTTTAGGAGCTGCGTCACCCTCTCCTTGAGCCTTCCCGACTCGGATATCAAAACGCTGGATAGCTGCCCGATCTGCCCCACAGAAACCCTAGTGCAGCTCTACGAGTGACAGTGTCACCCCTTCTGGCTCTGCGTCCCCTCTGCATGAGCCATGCTGGCTTTGCGTCAGCTCTGCGTGAGCCCTGCTAGCCCTGTGTCACCCCTCCTGGGCCTATGCTACCTCTCTAGTGCTAATCTACTTCTCTACTATTGTATTCTCGGCCTTGGATGAAAATCCTACTGCCGAACTGCCACTCGCTGCACTGCAAGCTCACTCCGAAATTCTCCGCAAACCGCGCCCCAGAATTTCGAATTAGCTCAAGTGCTGCTACTCTGTGTGTATTTTCCAACTGACCCCAAGCCTTCCTTTAATACTTTTCCAGTTTGGTGAATCAACGACCGTGATATAATCTCTAATCGACGGCTAATATTAGAAAAAACTTGATCCTCGTCACTTAGAACATTCTCACCCACATGTTTAAATGAATTCACTTTAATTATTTAATTTCCCTAAGTTAGACTTAGGGTCTCCATTAAAATAATTAATTATTTGAATAACTTAAGCTCCAAGTGGAATTTCTCCAAACGATTTATGGGTCTTGGAGATCTCATGTGTTCTAGCCCCTCCACAAAGTTTCGGAGCTAGAGCACATCCGATGCTACCCAAAAATCAACAGTAGGTCAAGGAAATGAAACTCTTCACTCCAAGGAAAGCTATTGCATGATGACTCAAAAGGAAGGAAATGAGGTACATGTATATTTATGCTGACACTGGATGCTATGTAGATAGGTCATATGGTTGCAAGTAGTATACTTCTATCTTTAGAAGTATGATCAAAGGAAAATATAATTTCCTCCGATGCACAGGTTACCAAAAGGCATGATCCACACCAAATGAAATCAACATAATATGTCCACCTATGAAACATGAAGTGGTTGTGGACTATCAAGGAATTGCATACTGAAGATTCTGGGAATAAAATCAAATTGTGTGGAGAAAGAAAGGAAGAGGTCGTGAGAAGTGCAACCATGATAAAACGCAGTCAACATCCAAGAAATCCAAGAAGACTTGACTAGGAAATCTCCTGGGAAGACACGTAGACTCTGATAGAAGTCTGGAAAAGATGGAGACCCTTAACAATACATATCTTTAGGAGATGTGTCAATATATAAACGAAGGATGTCAATGCCTACAAGAAGATGTCATGGTGAAAGATCATCATTAAGGTAACTTTTTATTTAAAAGGTTCATATTTATAATTAATATCTGATGAGCTTATGCAGGGCTGCCAAAGGGAAGCATATGTCTTCCATAAGTTGATAACCATATGGCAAGATGAAAGATCCTTGGAAGAAGTATGGTTCTAAAGAAAGTAGCATGGCATGAAGCTAAACCAGATGAGAAGATTGATAGATCACTTTCTCATAGAAGTCATGACTCTTGAATGAAAGTGATGTATGATTTGTTCCCTATGAAGAGATCCCAAAGATGAAGACTCCTCAACAACAACGAAGAAATTCATGACATTGAAGAAAGGAGTTCTTCATGAGCAGCTGGGTGTTTTCATCATTGTTGTTGCAGGTCCCTGATTAAGAGGGAGCTTGGTAATAAGTTTCTTACTTGGAGGAAACTTGGTAATTCCTAAGCCTCATTCCTTGTATAGGAATGAGTACATTCCCTTGTGGAATATTGTTAAAATTGGACAACTAGGTCCAAACTCCATGTTGTGATGCTCAGATGAAGATACAAATATTTGTATTGGGTTCCTCTTTCAGAGAGGTGTAAGATCAATCTAAAATTGATCTTAATCTGATGAGCAGAACATTTATTTTGAATTTATTTTTAATAATTTCAAATATGTGCAGGTCGGCCTTAAGGTTTTACACCCCCAGCAGATGTGTCACACACCTCAGTGTTTGATATAAATAGAGTCAACATTGGAGGAATTTTTCACTCATATCATCCTCACACATCATCTCCTCCATTGATTTAGTATGAGCTCCTTGAAAGCAGTTTCGGTTCACACGTGGGAAGAAGGCCAAATTTACTGCAGCTAGGGTTTCCATGCAAGTTTGACCAGCGTTGACTTTGGTCAATGCATGGTCCAAATAGGCTGAAAATTGGTGGAGACTTCGGTTTTGGAAGGCTGTACATATTGGCACAAGAACCGAGGTCAAAAGGTTGACCGAAGACCGAGCTGCATTGACTCTTCTGGACAACGTTGAATTTTCTGGGGTTGACTTTGAGTTGACCGTGTGGCTGTTTTGAGGGCTGTTGTGACACATGCTGGGTTGGCTGACCAAGGAGACTTTGCTAGTTGAAGCATCCTGTTGACCGCCGTAACGCACCACCACATTTTTTTGTTTCTAGTTTGTCTTCTGTAGATCCACTGGTATGTTCTATCAGCATTTTACTTGATTGTTTATGTGATTGCTATAGTAAAAAGTAAAGTTGCATCAAGCATAGAACATCTACATAAATTTACATGGTATCGGAGCTGAGGTGAAGACAAGCCCTATTTGTTGTAATCACCGAAGAAGAAAATGGGTTCCACAAACTATGGCTTCAAGGAGGATGACAAATTGACTGGGAAGGATGACTTCCGTGCTTGGAAGATGATATTGGATCTTAAATTGGAAGACCAAGATGTCATGGACTATATGAAAGGTAAAATCCAAGAAACTCCATCCACTGCTACTGTTGCTGCCAAAACAAAGTACAAGAAGGGGGAGATCAAAGCAAAGCTAATGATCAGGGAATCCATTAATAAAAGTCTGGTGGCCTACATCTCTAAGTTGGGCACATCCAAAGAGATGTATGATAATTTGGTCCTCATGTTCAAGGCCAACAATGCAAATCAAGTACTATTCTTCAAGAATCAATTGAAGAATCTAAAGAAGGGCAGGGATAAGTCTGTCCAATCTGAAGTTGACCGAGATAACGAACAATCTGCTGGCTATTGGGGAGACAATAGTTGAACGAGAGATGGTACTCACCGCACTTGGAGGGCTCTCATCCGAATGGCATGTGTTCAACACTACCATTCTAAATAATAATGTGATACCTGACTTTGACGAAGTACTGTCAAGATGCGTTCAAGAAGAATCAAGAATGAAGGAGTATGGAAATGAAGGAAATGCTACATACACTGTTCATTCTAGAAAGAAGAACTCTGGTGGCCCAAAGAACAAAGGAAAAGCAGGGGCTCAAGGAAAGAAGGGCAAGTACTTCACTTGTCATAGGCCTGGTCACTATGCTAGAGAATGTCCTTTCAAGAAGGATTCTCTCGATGGTGATGACAATAACAACAACTGGAGGGGTGGAAATCAAAGGAACAACAGGTTCCAGGGAAAGAGGAAGGCTCCCTCTGGCGGAAATGATCAACCTTTCAAAAGGTCAAGAAATTCCAGGTATGAGGAATCAAATGTTGTTGATAAAAGAAATGAATTCATTCTTGTATCTTCCCTCTCTGCTGCATCTCCACCCGACACTATGGATGTCTGATTAATAGATAGTGGTGCTTCAAGGCACATCACTGAGTTCAAAGAAGCAATTTCTGATATGGTTGAGAAGGATACTGTCTGGAAATTATCCTTGGAGATAATGCCACATATCCCGTGAAAGGGACAGGGACTGTGACCCTCCACTTGTCTCAAGGTCAAGTCCTCCACTTACAGGATGTACTCTATGTACCTAATTTGAAAAAGAACCTTGTATCTATATCAGCCATGGAAGACAAAGGTTTCAATGTGGCATTCACTGATGGAAAGGTGCGCATGTGGAAGAAGAGCTTCAAGGAAGCTATCACGTTTGGGTCTAGAATTGATACACTCTACCAGGTTGGAGGAAGTTCACTTGGAACAATGACATGAGATGCTATCCGATAGACCGATAATGGCACTGAATATGAGACGAACGAGTCCAAGAATTTTTGCAGAGGAGCTAGCATCAAGAGGGAGACCACAATGTTTGTGGGCTACAGCGAAACTTCGAAGGCCTATAGATTCTATGTGCCTGATCAAAGGGAAGTGGAGATATGCCACGATGTCACCTTTGATGAAGATACTTCCCTGAGGAAAGTAGCTACAGCGAAACTTCGAAGGCCTATAGATTCTATGTGCCTGGTCAAAGGGAAGTGGAGATATGCCACGATGTCACCTTTGATGAAGATACTTCCCTGAGGAAAGTAGTCAATCTTCTGAGATCTGAGGAAGGTCATGAAGCAAGGCCTAGAAATCAAGAGGAACCGAAGGATGAGATAATGCCTGATGTTGAAGGACCAATGGACTCGATTGATCCACCTCCTTCACTGGGAAAGAGACCATCATGGCTTAGGGACACTCTCGAGGATGCTGAGGGACATATGGACCCAAAGGGGACATTCCGTGAAAGCAAGAAGCCGAGTAGATACCAAGGGTATCTAGCAGCCATGAGTACTATTGTACAATCCGAGCCTAGATCTTTTTGAAGAAGTCGTTAAGCATCAAGTTTGGAAGGATGCTATGCACAAAGAGTATGAGTCCATAATGAAGAATGATGTCTGGGATGTGGTTCCTAGACCGGAGGTCAAAGCAGTTGTCACCTCAAAATGGCTCTACAAGATCAACCATGGATCTGATGAAAGTGCTGAAAAGTTCAAGGCAAGATTTGTTGCCCGTAGCTTCTCTCAAAAAGAAGGCATAGACTATGATGACATATTTGCTCTTGTGACCACCATCCGATCTATCATAGCCCTTGCTGCTACGCAAGGATGGAGTCTTCATCAGATGGATGTGAAGACCACACTTCTGCATGCTGCAATAAAGGAAGAGGTGTATATGGAGAAACCTCTAGGGTTTGAAGTCCAGGATTAGGACACCCATGTCTACAGGTTGAAGAAAGCCCTCTATGGGTTGAAGGAAGCACCCAGAGCTTGGTACGAGAGGATAGTAGCTACCTGATGAAGATGGGCTTCACTCGTAGTAATGTTGATCCGAACCTTTACTTCAAGGTTCATATAGAGAAGCCTCTCATTCTGGTGCTGTATATGGATGACCTCTTCCTGACAGGTGTTGACCCTCTCATTCATCAGTGCAAGAGGGAGCTCGCTGCTGAGTTTGAGATGAAAGACCTAGGACTGATGCACTACCTCCTAGGCCTGGAGGTTTGGCAGAGACCTGGCGGTATTTTCCTTTCTCAAGGAAAACACATTGTGAAGCTTCTGGAAAGATTTAGTATGGTGGACTGCAAGTCTGTGTCGACACTGATGGAGCTCAACTTCAAGAAGTTGAGTGGCAACGCTGTTGGGCCCGTATTGACAAATCCTACTGAGTATCGTCAACTGTAGGGGCCCTGATGTTCTTAGTGAACACCCGTCCGAACGTATGTTTTGCAATGAACACTTTGAGTCAACACATGGTTGATCATAACATTCACTAGGTTGGTGCCAAGAAACTCTTGAGATATCTCTGGGGCACGATACACCTTGGGTTGAGATACACTGCCATGAGCATGACACTCCTTGGTTATACTGATGCCGATTGGGCTGGTAGTGTGGTGGATTGCAAGAGCATATCTGGCAGGAAACTGAAGTCGGTAGCCTTGAGCACCGCTGAGGCCGAATACTAGAGAGGGATTCGTTTGTCATAGAATCCCGTGTTCCACGATCGATCCAAGCATGTTGATGGTTGCTACCACTTTATTCGGGATATGGTACAGCGAGGCGCCGTAAGGCTCGATCATAGGAACTGATGAGCAGGTCGTGGATATTCTCACTATGCCCTTGGGGAAGGTCATGTTCCTAACCTTCCGTGAGAATCTTGGAATCGTGGAATGACCCTATTCTAAGGGTCCGGTTGGACGATGAGCCCTGGGAGCTCTGGGGGGCTTTGGGGATAGCTTCTTGGAGCTATAAGCAACCACAAGGCTAGGCTTGCCGAACTTTGTTGGTGTGCTTGGGCCCCACCGTGATGATTGAGTTGGTTCGCCTCTCATGATTTGTGCCCCGTATGCATCCTACCCATTTGAGTTTCGGACTCATGGGAAGTACCTCTCATTTGGCCAATGAGGTGGGAAAAGCTAGAGACTAGTAGCAAAGACTGATGGACACATCAGAGATTGTCGTACTCTCTATCTAGGATGACATGTGTCCAACCACTTGATCTAGGATCAAGTCTAGTGAGCTTTCAGACCTCCTACTGACTTTAGGTCAGATAAACCAACTTCGGGTTGGTATGTGACTCTTTGAGTCCATGTGAGGTTTCGGACCTCCAACTAACTTCAGGTCAGTGAGACTAACTTCGGGTTAGTATATATGACTCTCTTGAGCCCTAGCGAGGTTTCGGACCTCCTACTGACTTCGGGTCAGGTAAACCAACTTCGGGTTGGTATGAGACTCTTTGTGAGTCCGATAGAGGTTTCGAACCTCTGGGCTGAATCTGTCAGCCGGGGAATGATGTCTTTGTGACTGACCCACTTCTGTTCTGAAATAAAGAGGCCAGCAAAGCAAGTTACGACGGGATGACACATGATGTTTGATTGCATAGGTGGATGGAGTTCTCCCTAGTTGAGAGGGAGTGCTAAAATTGGACAACTAGGTCCAAACACCATGTTGTGATGCTCAGATGAAGATACCAATATTTGTAATGGGTTCCTCTTTCAGAGAGGTGTAAGATCGATCTAAAATTGATCTTAATTTGATGAGCAGAACATTTATTTTGAATTTATTTTTAATAATTTCAAATATGTGTAGGTCGACCTTAAGGTTTTACACCCCCAGCAGATGTGTCACACACCTCAGTGTTTGATATAAATAGAGTCAACATTGGAGGAATTTTTCACTCATCTCATCCTCACACATCATCTCCTCCATTGATTTAGTACGAGCTCCTTGGAAGCAGTTTCAGTTCACACGTGGGAAGAAGGACGAATTTACTGCAGCTAGGGTATCCAAGCAAGTTTGACCAGCGTTGACTTTGGTCGACGCATGGTCCAAATAGGCTGAAAATTGGTGGAGACTTCGATTTTGGAAGGTCGTACATATTGGCACAAGAACCGAGGTCAAAAGGTTGACCAAAGACCAAGCTGCGTTGACTTTCTTGCTGATGTCCTGCGTTGACTTTTCTGGGGTTGACTTTGAGTTGACTATGTGGCTGTTTTGAGGGCTGTTGTGACACATCCTGGGTTGGCTAACCAAGGAGACTTTACTGGTTGAAGCATCCTGTTGACCGCCGTAACGCACCACCACATTTTTTTGTTTCTGGTTTGTCTTCTATAGATCCACTGGTATATTCTATCAGCATTTTACTTGATTGTTTATGTGATTGCTGTAGTAAAAAGTAAAGTTGCATCAAGCATAGAACATCTACATAAATTTACAAATATGTCCTCCCTAGTTAAGAGGGAGAGATAGACACGTCATTCTGGTCTTCAATTGGGAAGACAGAGAGGAGGATTGGGTAATCATCTGGCATTCGATACTCTTTAGGGGATGTATTAGGGCATCCACGATAAGAGTAATCGTGGAAGGACAAATATTCTTTGAGGACTTGGAATTCAAGATAAGAATAGTCTTGGTGGACATATCTTGAGTGAACCCAAGCGGGATATGATAGAGGAGAGACAATGATATAGGTGTTTATTTATCATTGGTCTTTCCAGCATTAGAGCTCAAAGATCTCGTGGAGAGATGCAGTTGCTAGTTAAGGACTTGCATTATGACAATGCTGGTTGATATGATGCTATACATATGGCATTACCAATCTAATTCTTCTTATGAGATTCTTCCGATTGAGAGTGACCATGTACCATTATGAATACCTCCCTAGTTAAGAGGGAGTGCTGCAAATTGTAACTAGGTTTAGTCTTCATAATGACTTGTAATTATGAATTTATGTAATGAAGAAGACAAAGATAATAAAATGTATTACTATTTTGTAATACTTGCATCATGGGTTTCATGAGAAAAGAGTTTTTATTACAGGTCAAAGACTTCTTTTTGATGTCTTTAAGGGTTTGTCATCTTTTCATAAATGTATAATTTAGAGTCATGTATATGAAGTGTTGTTACAGTTGTAAAGGACAACCATTGATGTAATTGTATGCTCCAAAGACCTTGTCAAAGTGCTCCGTGAAGTCGAATCAAATATGTTGTAGACACTCCTCATCAAGTCGACCTAGAAGATGCTGGAAGATATCAATGACAAAGTCGGCTCACCATCAAAGGTCATGTTGGCCTGGAAGAGGGAGACAATCCCTATATAAAGGAGGGTCTACGACCTCATTTGATCATCAACAAGTTTGGATAAAGCTTTGTAATGAAGTGTGAATTAAGGTCTGAAATGGATGCATAGTTTGGGTCTGAGATTTGGTGTGTAAAGAAGATGCATTTCCAGCGAAGGGCAAAGGAAGCATAGTGTACGAATAAGGTCTCTTGGTTTTGGGTTAAGGACTGTAATGAAGTGCAGATTGCAATGCGAGAAATATACCATAGAAAGCTGACCATCCAGCAAAGAAAGGAAGAGGCAGTCCAAAGCAAGAAAAGGGTAATACATCTCTATTTTGGGTTAGTATCTACTTCGCACATCTGACGTAGGCTGAAGGTCTCTTCAGGATTGTGATCTAGTGCATAAAAAGGAAGGCCACTATAACAAGTCAAAGAACTCAGTCTAGGGCATCAAGACAGAAGGCCGAGAAGTCATCTCTACGAGACCGAGACTGGATCAAGGAAGGCAGCACCTTGTCTAGAGTGATTAGACTAGGGACTGAGTTGCCTTGCGTTGGTGCATAACAATGACAGAAAGGAAGATCAACTTGAGAAGTCGAGGAGAGTAGTGACAAGGTCTTGGAGGCATACTGGTGTCAAGGGTCTGTGACATGGTTATGGTACTCGTCAATTGAAGATCTATAAGAAAAATTACTTTCGAGTTTTCCTCTCCAAGATGGAGAGGTTTTTGGCCCTGGTTTGAAGAGCCTAAACTTTGTGTCTCTTGTGTTTTGATAATTGACTTGATGAAAGATATAATAAGTTAACAAAGGTAAGATCTAAGTACAAGGAGCATAAAAAGTATAACAAAAGCAATTATCAAGTAAGAGAATTGAATTAAACACTTCCCTACTAGAATCTCAACACCCTTAACCTAGCAGTTGCCCTCTTAGGAACCCCTTTTAGGTCCTCTGCTAGTTTGAATGGTAACAGGGCCTATTTGGGAGATCATTGATCAAAGATGGAACAATTAACTCCATCGCCATATACATGCAGCTAGGTATTTCCTGAACCCAAGGTATCATTATAAAGCTCAGCTGAGAGAAGATCTGCTTGGGGAAGTGAAAGATGGATTGTATGACTAGCTTGAGCGCATGGTCCCTGATGAGAGTGAGCCACTGGAGATACATCGACAGACCAGTTGTTTCAAAAAAGCCACAGGTACTTTCGGCAAAAACCTAGCAAGGATTGCAAGGGAAGCAGATGACCCAGGCAAACAATTTCAATTTTCAAATTCTTATTTCGTTAAATTTTTTATAATTTGAAATTTGGATACAATTTGTTGATCTAACTCATTACACAACTATTCTTTTTGTAACAATCTGGTGGGAGGCATTTGGTCGCTAGTGTCAATTGCAAAAGTTTGCAATTCGAATTTTGAGTTAAACTTGCAGTGCTTCTAGGTGTGAGTGCAATTGATCGGTCTTTGAGAGGATTCACACGAAGAAGAGAAACCGTTTAGAACAAAAATGATTAAATGATCTAGTCTTCATCCAATATAACCTCCGTCTAAGACACAACCAATTGTTGAACAAAAGATGTGGTACAGATCCCATTGGGTTGGAAGAAATTGATCCAACCTCAGATTGGGTAGTGGAGACTCAACCGGCAGAGTTTGACCCTGACGAGGATATTGATCTTGATGTTGATATAGACATGGATGCATTAGGTATTGATCAGTTAGATGCAGATCCATTAGTACCAGCGCCAAGTCCTCCATCTGCAGACACTTTCTCCACTCGTCCGCGACGCAAGTGCATAGCTCATCTATCTTAGCATCCAGCTAGTGCTACTCCTATTACTTCTACAGTTGTAGTTGGAGATATTGAAGAAGAGGAGGAAGAGCCATGGGTTTCCCTATCAGACTCCAATTCAGAGTCTGAGTCAGATGATGTTGCCATTTCTAGCAGTACTGATCATTGATCATTGATCATGTTGATCAATGAGATAGTATTCTGTATTAGTGACTTGTAGTCCTCCAATAGTATTGTTCTGTTATTGAGGACATTTAAAGCCTCCTTGGTTATGTGTTTTTGTTCTGATCTCCATATATTGCATGTATTGGATAGTGCATTGGGTGCCATTTTGATATAATAGATATATTCGTGAGCATACTTTGATCATATGTTGTCTCCTCTCTATTACTCTAATGCTTTGAGTTTGGAAACATGAATGAAAATCTTAAAAATATGTTTTCCGTTAAAAATTAAATATTTAATGTACTTTTTACAAAGACTGAGTC
The DNA here is from genome assembly GCA_034641835.2 of Pinus albicaulis. Classification (NCBI taxonomy): domain Eukaryota; kingdom Viridiplantae; phylum Streptophyta; class Pinopsida; order Pinales; family Pinaceae; genus Pinus; species Pinus albicaulis. Next base: position 1,609,275,037 of record CM076575.1, on the reverse strand, counting down.
ATTGGAATCAACTCGTCCGAGTCGATTCCAAGTCGGAGTTGACTATCGGCCAGTTCTGCGTCTGAGTCCGAGTTTTAAAATGTTGGTACCGCCCCTGGCTCAAGCAGAGCTGTTTCTGAAAGTACCTCTAAATACCAGCCAATAGAAAGGTGCTGAGCCTTAAATCTCCAGATTTGCAAGGAAGCAAACCTGGGGTTTGACAATTCTGTAAAAGTCATACCGGCTTCAATCAATAAAAAAGTGTATTGATGTGTTGCTTTCAAATTTTAGACTTTTGGCTATGACATGTTTTTGGATATGCTCTATTTTGATCCAACTAGCACGTGAAATACCAGAGTCCCAACCACTGAAATTATATAAAATTACAAGAATGACTCTGCTACTGAAAAGGAATTTTTTTTTTATCCCAACCCCAAAACATTGGGAAGTAGTTCTATGGTATCATGGCAAGCTCTTAATCACTCCCACAGACTTCAGGCAATTAATTAAACCACATTTATCACTCTCTGAGAGATTTCCTAATTTTTAATGACTGATTATTCAGGTTCAATTTAGAGTCTACACATTCAAATACCTATTTAGAAGGATTGGAAATCCAGGGAGATCCAGCCAACTTATGTTATCACCGATCATCTTAGCAGAATGTGGAATGTTCAGGACAACAAATCCAGGTGGTTCTGGATGTGTATTGATCACTGAACGTCTCAATCTTTTAGTAAGAGTCAGGTACGTGGCTAAGTGTTTCCTCATAACAGTTTAGTAAAGGATCAATGCGTCATATGCGGGGACAATATGATGATTCAATAGGTTGGTAAGGTTATGTGTGATGTGAATCACCTAACAAGCATTTTCTTCTTCTGAAAGTAACATTGTCAGCAAATCTTCCTGGGCAATTTTCCTGGGCTCACCACTTGAATTTGGACCAGGACGGTGTTGTTATTTCAGATGAGAATTGGATATTTATTTTTCAGGCAGGAACGTCACTTTTCAAGACCGATTACCATTTCTCAAAAAGATGTAGATAGTCTTCAAGTGGGAGCTAAAACAGATCTGCTAGCAGGGCTTATATATCGATCGCTATGAAGCCTTGATGTTATAATCTTTATGTTCATGTATATTGATTCATAAGTTAATTATGATGCATTTTCCATAAAAAATATGATTGTACTCAAATTATAATATTGTAAATACTCAATTGACATGCAAAGTTGGTAACCATTGTAGAGACTAGGATACGATTCTTACTTGTCAAGTGCATTATAATATTTATCTAAGTCCTTGTTAGCCATTTCTGTAGTCTGCAGCCGAAGTGAAGCTTTAAGTCAGACAAATAAAAACGTTAAGTCTCATTTAGAACATCAGTACACAACGAGTGATAAATACATCATGTTAGATCAAAGTGTCTTGCAAGACACCACAGAAAATATAATACACTCTTACAATATCTACCTTTAATTGAATAAGCTGGCTACAGTATCGTTTGTCGATATCCTTGTATTGTGCCTGCTTCAGATCAACTTTGTTCTTCGCAATGTTAGTGTGATAAACTCCAATCGTTCCATGGCATCTGTTCAACTGTCAAGCAAAGAAGGAAATGATCACAGATTCTCACCTAGCAAGAGATATTTAAGAAACTTACAGATATAGTTATGGGTGACTTTATTTGAGAATTCAATATGCATATTGATAATAAGAAAATACAAGATAACACCATTAAGTGACTGAAACAACATGTATTACAGAATGTTGCATATGATATGAACAAAACTTTCTAATGCTCCAGAATAAGAAAAGGTACAAGAAATTTGAAAACCATTTTCAAAATTTCAGACATCCCAGCTCAGAAACTAGTAACTAAAAGCCTTTAGTTTCAAATCACAAAAAATGGAATGGCAAAGAATGTATAATAATATTTGTATAGATGTCTAGTCTATATTACTCACCAAAAGCAGGTGACCCATAGGAGAGAAATTTTCTCCCCATTTGTTAGCCAACCAGCCAGCAGGTCTATGATGGCCCACATATAGCTTTACATCAGAGCTCTCCACTTATGCTCTTATCAGTTATCTCCCATCTGGCATGCTTCTTGGAGGAAGGTGGGCCATCGCTTGGAAGGTACAGTAACCATTTCTGTAATCGTGTGCTTTCATTTACTGATTGAGGCATACTAAATATGGATCAAAGGCCAAGCTGGATGATTGACCACTCTTGGTTGCACCCTTGTTCCCATGCTTCACTTGCGAGGTTATCATTTTCCCCTAGTCCAATATGACATCCCTTGAGGCACTTCCTTCAGGAGGGGCGTTAACAGAAGGCACTCATAGTAGTGTGCCCAAGGTAATCCATATTTAACACCTTCATGTTGATTTTTGGGTAGCATCAGATGTGCTCTAGCTCCGAAACTTTGTGGATGGGCTAAACCACATGAGATCTCCAAGACCTAGAAATCATTTGAAGAAATTCCACCTGGAGCTTAAGTTATTCAAATAATCAATTATTTTAATGGACACCCTAAGTCGAACTTAGGGAAATTAAATAATTAAAGAGAAATATTTTAGACATGTGGGTGAGAATGTTCTAAGTAACGAGGATCAAGTCTTTTCTAATCTTAGTCCTTGATTAGAGATTAGATCACAGTCGTTGATTCGTCAATTGGAAAAGTATTGAAGGAAGGCTTGGGATGAGTTGGAGAACACAAACAAAGTGTTAGCACTTGAGCTAAGTCGAAATTCTGGGGCGCAGTTTACTGAGAATTTTCGAGTGAGCTTGCAGTGCAGCGAGGGGCAGTCCGGCTGTGGGATTTCTGATCCAAGGCCGAGAATACAATAGCAGAGAGGTAGATTAGCACCAGAGGAGTAGCGCAGACCCAAGAGTGGTGGCACAAGCCTAGGAGGGGTGACGCGGGCCTAGCCAGGATCACCCAGAGCCAGCACAGAGTCTCACGCAGGCCCACAGGGGTGACACAGGCCTAGAGGAGTTGACGCAGAGCCGAAAGGGGTAGCGCTGGGGTTTCAATGGGCCAGATCGAGGTTGTATTCAGCAGATCCAGAAGGGTGACGCAACCACACCAAAGGATGACGCAGTCTCAGTGCAAAGCTTGTTGGGGACTACGTAGGCACCTGTGGTGTTCTTCATTCTCACGCTGAATCAGCCATAATATCTGTCTGAAAAGATAGAGGTGCTTATGCCAGATTTTCTTTGTTGCGTAAACCACTACTAGTACCCTAGTTTGTATTCAGAAATCTACATAATAATAAAAACCCTCAAGAGTTGTTGCACTCGTTTTCCCGCATTGGGTTTTGCCAAGGACATTTGTCCAAAAAATCTTGTGTCCTTTCTCAAATGTGCTTATTTCTTTAGTACTTGATCTGTATATTTGTGTAGGCAGGAGTGTATTTACTTCGATGTTTTTCATGTATTATTCAGAAAAAATAACTTGTTAAGTTAATAAAACAAGTAGGAGAAGTAAATCAGATCACTGTTGTAGGATTTCTGTTTAGTAAATTCAGAAATTTTCATATGGTATCAGAGGTATTGCATATCTAGGAGAACTGAAGCCATCAACGAAGAGACAAAGTCTTTTCTACAAGAAGGCGACTCTCTCGAGTGACAACGCAGATCCAAGAAGAGCAAGCGTAAGCACCAAAGGGACAACGAAGACCCAGGAGGGGTGACGCAGAGCCAGTCTAGCTCACATAGAGTTGACGTAGAGGCTCACGCAGATCCAGAAGGGTGACGCAATCCAAGAGGAAGTACCGCAGAGCCAATGCCAAGGGTTCGAGTCTTCGTCCTTTCGGTTGTCGTGGCTAGAAGTGCAGTTTGTTCTTCAAAAGTTGTTGGTGGGGCATTGTTTCTGTCAGTGCCAAATAGTGTCTAGCAAGGTGTGACAAAGTAAGGGGAAGCAATTCCTCAGCAGAATTTCTCACCAAGAAGTCTGACATTTGATTAGCGGAGTAATTGGAGAGGGCAGATTTGACAGCATTTGGTGGAGGATTTCTAAGAGGGAAATCACTTGTTAGAGGGAGCATATTCTCTAGAGGGTTTCTAGCGCCAAGAAACCCAAATCCAAGTGTTTTGTCGAGGGAAACAACAGAAGAAGGGAGAAGTGTATTCGCTTCGACATCTTTTGAGCAGAGATGACCGCACATGGATTGAAGGATCAGGACAGGTTGGATGGAGCATCCAACTTCGTCTTCTGGAAGGCCAGAATCCTATCAGTTCTTGATGAATATCGCATCAAAGATCATGTTGAGAAGGTTGTCGTTGTTCCTGTTGACGCTGATCCGTTGAAGAAGTATGAGGAAGAGCAAGCCAAGCGCTTAATTATGGACAGGATCAAGGATCATGTGGTCCCACACATTGTTGAAAGAACACAGCAAATGAGATGTGGACGATGTTGACCACATTGCATTAAGGGACTTCTGTCCAGAGGAGAATGCTTCTAGAGAATCACCTTCGGTTATTTCAGATGCATAAGGGAGAGGAAATTGACCCCTTCCTCCTTAGATTGAAGGCAATTCGTGATCAGCTGGTTGCTATGGGGGCCACTCTTGATGAGGTTTTATTGGTCAAGACTGCCCTGAATGCAGTGTTTGAAGGGTGGGAGACCTTTGTCCAAGGCATTTTGGGCAGAGCGACACTTCCAAATTGGGAAGACATATGTGCAACTCTTCGACAAGAAAAGATCAGGAGGATGACCAAGGAGGGCAACAGCAGCGGAGGGATCAAGATCAAGAAGAAGGAGGAGGAAGATGCAGCTCTCGCAACTAAGGGACAGCAGGGGCAGCAGCAGAAGAAGAAGAAAGACCTTTCTAAGGTCAGATGCTTCAGGTGTGGTGAACTAGGACATTTCGGCACAACTTGTCGGATGAAAAATAAGGGCAAGGAAGATTATAATTCAAAGGCTGCAGTAGCTAAGAGTGATGATTGGAGTGATGACGATGTGGCTTTTTGTGCTCATGTGCCTTGAGAAAAGAGGTGGGGCGACATAGATCTGTAGTTGTCTCGAACTGCAGATGTAGGGGCAGGATCCTTCATGTGCCCAAACTCTTGGATCACATATGAGTTACGAGAGCTCTTAATGACAGTAGCAGGATGATTGGAGTCCGTTGGTGCGAAGGATTATGCACGCACATTGGCAGACCTAGGATGTTGAAGATTAGAGCAGCGCAAAGTAGTGGCAGCAACAGCGCAGCGGCAATGCTTACGCAGTGCAGAATAGCAGTAGCACAAAGCTCTATAGGGCCAGCGTAGATTAGCAGCAAAGGGTGGTTCAGTATCAAGGTGCACTGAGACTGACTTGTCTGTTAGGATTTTGGGTGATGTCCTTCAGTTGCTTACTTCTCAGCAACTGAGTTGCAGTGCAACAGTTAGCTGTGGCATTGCTATGGGCAGCGTGATGCATCATTTGAGAGGGAGTTGCGGTACAAATGAGGCAATGACTATGGCAGAGTCATGGGTAGCAGTACAGAATGAAGCAGCATAGTGGATTAAGGGCAACAAGCCGAGCATCAACAGCGCAGAGGACCGATGCCATGGATCAAGGTGATGCTTTAGGTTGAAGTGCTGCTAGAGCACATTCCTCGCTAAGAGGGAGTGTTGATTTTTGGGTAGCATCGGATGTGCTCTAGCTCCGAAACTTTATGGATGGGCTAGAACACATGAGATCTCCAAGGTCCAAAAATCATTTGGAGAAATTCCGCCTAGAGCTTAAGTTATTCAAATAATTAATTATTTTAATGGAGACCCTAAGTCGAACTTAGGGAAATTAAATAATTAAAGTGAATTAATTTAGACATGTGGGTAAGAATGTTCTAAGTAGCGAGGATTAAGTCTTTTCTAATCTTAGTCGTCGATTATAGATTAGATCACGGTTGTTGATTCGTCAACTAGAAAAGTATTAAAGGAAGGCTTGGGGTCAGTTGGAGAACATACAAGAAGTGGCAGCACTTGAGCTAAGTCAAAATTCTGGGGCACGGTTTGCTGAGAATTTTCGAGTGAGCTTACAGTTCAGCGAGGGGTAGTTCAACAGTGGGATTTTTGATCCAAGGCCGAGAATACAATAGTAGAGAGGCAGATTAGCACCAGAGGAGTAACGCAAGCTAAGGAGGGGTGACGCAGGCCCAACCAAGCTCATGCAGAGCGAGCGCATAGGCTCACGTAGGCGCAGAGGGGTGACGCAGGCCCAACCAAGCTCATGCAGAGTGAGCGCAGAGGCTCACGTAGGCCCAGAGGGGTAACGCAGGCCTAGAGGAGCTTACGCAGAGCCGGAAGGGGCAACGTTGGGGTTTCAGTGGGCCAGATCAGGCTCGTATTCAGTAGATCTAGAAGGGTGACACAACCACACTGAAGGGTGATGTAGTCTCAGCGCAAAGCTTGCTGGGGACTGCGTAGGCACCTGTGGGGTTCTCCATTCTCACGCTGAATCAGCGATAATATCTGTCTCCAGAGATAGAGGTTCTTCTGCCGGGATTTTCTCTGTTGGGTAAACCACTACTGGTACCCTAGTTTTTATTCAGAAATCTACATACACCGGTTATCCTGCATTGGGTTTTTCTGGGGACATTTGTCCGAGAAATCTTGTGTCCTTTGTCGAATGTGCTTATTTCTTCAGTACTTGATCTGTATATTTGTGTAGCCAGTAGTGTATTTACTTCGTTGTTTTTCATGTATTATTCAGAAAAATAACTTGTTAAGTTAATAAAAAAACTAGGAGAAGTAAATCAGATTACTGATATAGGATTTTTGTTTAGTAAATTCAGAAATTTTCACACTTCCATGTTCCCCTTATTATCCACATCCATTCTTTGGGTCGATTGTTATTTGTCATTGGCATTGGCACTATATATCCTCACGTATGATGTATCTACTATCAGCCAAAGCCCGAAAATTTCCCCTAAGAGGTTGATGTCGTTGAAAGAAAGATAAAAGCATATGAAACCACAAATAAAGAAAAGAAAAATACAAAAAATATTTGAGACTTAGTAAGCACATGAGAAAAAGCCTAGCATGAGCTCTACCCCCCTCATTATTCATAACCAAATTCCTTAGAATTATAATTTCATGCTCTATCTAAATAAATGAACTCTTGAATGTACCAACCAATATTATATTTATCGTTTACGACAATTTATTACCGGGGGTTCAAAATTTAAATTGTCGGCAATATCGGGGAAAATATCAGAAATTATTGGAAATTATCAAGAAACTTTTAAAAATACAAAAAAATAATCATTCTTTTCTCAAATTTTTAACTTCTAAAACAACATCAACATCAAACAAACAAAGTGCTACATAAATGTGAAAATAAAATCCTTATACAGGATGTATAAGATGTCAAGTGATACATCAAACATCAATATTGAAATATGATATTTGTCTTAAGCCATACGATCTAATATGAATGATACAAAATCATATCAAAACAAAAATAAATGTATCTCATGAAATGAATCATGGCAATGAAAACAATGGATTTCCCCTTGTTTGCTTGATGGAAAATGGTCACATCATTCTCAACAATGTTCTCAAAACAAGACCAAAAGATTGGTCAACCAAAAAATACAAAACATTCAAATTTTGAAAAGAACATATAATTCTTGAGCATCCATATGAATCCAAATTATTATACATAAATATGCAAAATTCTTCATGTATATAGCAAAGGTGCATATAACCAAAATATCATCAATTGCAATCCATCTTTGAATCAAAATAGATCAATAGCCAGGCTCTAGATGGACTTTGAAATTCAAAAAAAATCATGCTAAACCAAATAGCTATAAAACATTAAAATAATTGCATACATTAGGATCCTCATCATCAAGATCACCCTTTGAGCATTAAAATAAGACAGAAAAAGCTAAATATCCGAATGAATGATTTTGTTTCAGTGAAGTGTATATCTTTCCTAGGGTAATGAATAATTGAGTGTACATTTTTACTAGGGTCACTAAGGAGGAGACACCAACAATGAGGTACATAGAGGGCTTGGTGATCACGATTAAATGTTAGTTCCATACCCTTGTACATCACAATATGTAGTAGAAACATTGCAATCCTGAAATCCTAAAAATTGCTAAGTTTCCTGGATTTTGAATGAGATCTAAAATTCTACTTTCTCCACATGAAATCCAATGAGTTTGGAAACACTCTCAAACATCTTGAGTCAATTAATGGCAATGTTAAAAATTTAAATAAAAGAGTGAAATGAAATATAAAGTAAAATGTCACTTTTACATTAAGATTACAATATTACCATTAACTGCTAGGATATGTATCTCATGAGATGAATCATGGGAAGTGAGAACAATAGATTTCCCTGTTTGCTTGATGGAAATAATTAGAGTACCCTCATAGTTCAATCCCCTAACTCATTTTTAAAAATTAGGGTCAAAAGAAAAAAAGGGTAATAAGTTGAAATTGACGAAAACAAGGCGATAATTTCGAAATTATTGCGATAATTACCTTAATTATCGTGATAATTTCAAAAGGGAAAATTATCGTGACAATTATTGGCGACATTATCACCAAGGTTGGTTTTGGTGATACTATTGTGATAATTCCGATAATATTACAATAAGTGAAACACTACCAACCTCGATCAGTGAGAAATTTCTACATCATTAAGGGATATTGCAAAGGGACAAAACAAGCTAGGCCTCTTAAGCTATACTAAAAAGAAAGATAAATCATTAAAGTAAAAGGCACAGTAAAGAGGTGGAAAAAGGTAACTCGTGCTTCCATGGTTGCTCCCTCTTCTCATAATAGCAATTACAGATGTTGTACCTCCTTCAATTGGCACCATGATTATGGCCATCTTCCTTGAAGTCTTTCCCACTCCACCACCTTGATGACATGCACCTATGCACTAATTGGTCTACCCATGAAATGTCCTTCCCCTTGGGGGCTAGAAGCACCTAATAGGGTTAAAGGCATAATCATCCCCAACACAAGTGTGGTAACTTGCTTACAAATCTTAAGCTATTTTCCTGCCCCTAACATTGAATATGGTGCATTATGATGCTTTAAAGGTTTTTGTCCCTAATAATGTTGATTTCACTTGATCTTAAGGGTATTTTTCAAGTTATTAATTACACATGAACATAGATCCCTTGAGAGATGGGTTGACACCTCTCCAACACCATTTAGAGCATGTCTTGCCTAGTCTCGAGAGAAAATATGAACTTGCAACCCCAACATTACCCTCTTGATATTAACGTTGGGCACTTATGAGCCTTCACCTGGTTATATACCCCTTGCTACACCTGCAAATGTTAAAATGTTAAGCCAAGAAGCCAAGGCATTTGATTGATTGATGATGTTCCCAAATCTATCCAAGACACCCCCAAGTTGGTCGTGACTCTATTTTATAGATGTTGCCTTGTTCTAGAGACGAGATGATGATGGGCATCACTGAGATGATTTGGGAGGGCTAGCACACCATGCCTAGATGCCAACGCTTGCCCCTACAATTTCCAGATCATCCCTATAAGGGTAATGTGAGCTCCTTTGATGATGACGTCATGGTGGAGGAGATGTCACTTGGAGATTCTCCCGTGCACTTTGATGATGTACCTTAGAGTGAGGAGCACTCATGATCCCATTTTATCACTTGGCTGACAGAGATGTCCATTCTAGGAGGATAACATCATGTTGGAGAGAATTTATTGCCAAATCTTACAGTAGCTTCAAACGGTCTTCTACATATGCTTGGTGTCTTAGCATGTGGAAGATGACTTATCGCCTCTTTAGGTGCTTTCTTGGTGGAGTAAGTGATTTTTCTTCTATCCTAAGCCTAACTTAGGAAAAGTACAATAATTAAATTCAAATAATTATTGCGGACTATTAAGTCATTTTCTAAGGATAAATAATTTAGTTATTTAAGTGACTTGGAAATGATTTCAACCCCTGATCTCCAAGATCTTCTAGAAGGGAGATTAGGGTTAGGGATCCAAGCTTATTGAAGATTATAAAAAGAAGCCTAAGGAAGACATGAAGACACAAGAGAGAAAACAACAAAGAAAGCAATTTTCTCTAGTGCGAGTGGCTTAGTAAACTAAAGCACAAAGGAGGAGAGTACAGGAGGATTCAAAAGCGTACCCAAGAGGTTGAATTATTCAAGATTGCAGGGACGAGTTGCTAAAGATAGAGGGACCTTTATTTGATTAGGGAAGCTGATTTTCCAAGGCCAAATTTCCTAAGGCAAAGTGGCAGCTCGGAGGGAAGGCACAAGGTCGATTTGCTAACAAATTGTTAGGCCTATTTTCTCCAGCCTAAGCCACTTCAAAGGTTGATTTCCTGAAGGTTTGATTCATCCTGTAGAAGCCAAGTTACGAGCTCCAGTAAATGTATTTTTCCTTGTAATTCTTTGTAGGTCGAAAACCCTAATTTTTCAAATTAATGAATGACAAAGCACTGTTGTGGGTATCCATCTATTGCAATGTGTGATTGATCTCTCCTAACTTTTATTTTCCATTGCATATATTTCTAGAGGTTAAAATACTAGTGATTTTATTTTTCAGTAATTCAAAATTTAATTAGTTAATTAAATAAATTGTTGGGAATAAATAATTGTCGTAAGAAAATAAATATGGGATGGTATTGGGAGATTTAACATTTATTCCCACATGTGGGAAATTTATAATGTATGTCTTATGTTTTAACGTTATCCTAATGTCTATATGTGACATTTAGGCCTATTTAAATCCTCCAAGCAAAATTTAGGGCTTTTGTTGTAAAATTATGAAAAGTGATGAGAGAATTGTCAAACAAAAAAATGATCTAACAATTCAGTTCAATATTCTATGGAACTTTAAACTTATTTGATACCCGAAATGAATTATCATCATAAGACTTAAGTTTGTTGATATCAATACTCTTTTGAACATAGGTTAATCATTTCTATCATAGATGACATGAGTACACTAACTGGTTGAGATGTCTTCTCATATGATTTGGATGTCAATAGGGGGTTTTTGTGACGTGATTTTCCTTATCATGCTTGTGGCGATTTCTTTCTCCATGTGCTAATGTTGCTTGGGTGCTTGTTGGGTCTTCACCTAGAATTTTTGTCGTTTGAAATATAGCATATAGGTATGTCTTTAATTCAATTAGATCGAGGATACTTTTGAATTATGATATTATTTGAATCAATATTCATTCAATTCTCTTCAAATTGGAAATTTACTTGTAAAAACTCTGACACTTCTTTTGGGATAATTTCTTCCAATTTGTTCTCCATTGATTTCCTATCATGTTTAAGTTTCTTGATTTGTGAGATTTTAATTATGATGTCGGAGACGTGAAAGTTCTTTAGCTTATGATTCATCGACTTTATTTTTAACGTTTTGATACTCGTGGTTCTGATTTTTTAATATTGTATTTTCTTCTATCAATTTTTGAGAAAGGCCTTTTAAGCAAGAATTTTCTTCATCCTTTTCTAATAGGCCTTCATTGAGTTTCTTCTTTAGATCTTCCTTTTCTTGATTTAATTTTTCTTCGTAGCCTTGGTCTTCATGACTTGTATAAGTAATGTATGATTGTTATCTTTTAAATGAGAAATTTCTTTGTTTTTATTCATGATAACTTCGATAAATTCTTTTTACATCGTCAATATTGACCCTTCACGTTCCTAACTTAGCACTTTTGATATATCTTTCAGGTCCTTGGGTGAAGGTACTATCGAATCTGATTTCATTGTAATGTCTTGAAGAGTTACATTCTTCTTGTTCTAGGGAAAAGTCAAAAAACCTTTTCTCCTTCTTTAATATGAAAGAAACCAATGTTCCAAACCATGGTGAATCGAGAATTAAATCAATTTATTTTCTATATGTAATTGTAACACTAAATTGAGATATACATTCATAATCATCAACTAACACTTACAAGTTCTTAATTTCATAATGTTTCTTGCTAAAAATATCTTCCTTTTGCACCTATATCTGGTTCTAGACTTGATAATTGATTTTCCCAGTTAATATTGATGTAATTTTCCTTGTCATTCACTTTAATAACAATATTAAGTTATTTTCCTTGTATGCTCCTTCTAATGCAAATAAACTCCACTCTGCAATTGGATAGCTATTATAAGAGAGTCTTCTTCGTTTCATTTTTGAATTTGTTCACTTTTCTTTTGAGTTGAACTTAGGGTTACTTCAAATAAAATTTAATGTCTCAAAAAAAAAAAAAAACCTTTATTAAATACTTATTCACTTTATATAGATACCTTCACACTTTTCCAAAAAACATGTCATTAAATATCCCTGTTTATATTAAATTGCACCCCTTTTAACTTTGAATGGGCACTCCTACTTTCCTAACATTTTTAATTGAACTTTATAACTTAAAATTTTATATTTTAACAATACTTTATTTCTCCTTTGTAATTAAAATTTGTTGCCAAAGTTTATATATATATACAAAATTTACCTTCTAAAGTTTTATTTTTATAGTAGAGTAGTAGAGGGAGAATACTTTGTTAATACCTTTTCAATTTATTTTACTAATAACAAAACGATTATAACCTTAAATTTGGTAAAGGAACACAATTTTTTCCTTTTCCTAGACTAGTCATCTCTTCTCTCTTCTATTACAACTCCTATTGTATGACTCCTTATTATGTTATTCTATCATCCAAGACTAACCCAAGAATATTCCCCAAGAATCACCTAGCAATATTCCCTTTAGTAATTGTTACCCACCATTTTGTGGGTGATATCCATAAGAGAAAATTTTCTCCAAGATTCTTCTCAGCCGGCAACCAACAACCCCTTACAGCGACCAACTAGCTCTTCATGCCATTTCTCCACCACCAGAACCAACCATGTGGTCCCTCACCCATCTGTCATGATCGTATGTTTGAAGGTGGGCCTCTCGGACCTAAAGGTATGCCTTGTCATTTGGTAATCGAGTATTGTGGTTTGCTTATCATGGACACTTATGGGCATTGATTAATGGGGTGATTCGACAGAAAGAGTGGGTTAGGTTTGTGCTTCTGTCCCCTAGACCTCTTTTGGATGTTACACTTGGATCTTATTCCCATGGGATATCCTTTACTAACCATTGGGTTTTACGGTGGTACTACATGGGAAACCCAGATTTTGGTTGTGTGGTCCTACTTCCCCATCCACATATATCACTCCCCTTCTGTTTATTATAACCCCATCCATCATCTTTCCCACCTGGGTCCACATTTCTCCATTGGGACCACATAGGGTTAACCTCCCCTTCCCCTTGCCCACACCTTGGGTCAGGTTTGGAACAATGCCCCAGAGGCTGATGCAGCTAAAAAGAAAAAGTAAAAGCATAATTGTCCACATTCAACAGGAAAATGTTCCACAAGATGCAAACGATGGTCGAGATAAACACAGTTAGCACGTGGGCAAAAGTCAAATGCATGAGCTCTACCTCATACCCATGGCCATCACTCTGGTTCCTATAGGCACTAGATGACCCTCTTTTATCATTCAGGAACCCATGATTGTCCCAACCCCTGGTGGGCTATGAACCGCCTTACATCAAAAGGGGTATCCACTACTACACCTTACACATCATTCCCTTATCCTTCGAGCCTCGGGTAGTTAATCAAAGAAAAATCATAAAAGGCAAAAGGCATATATAGAAGGGTAGAAAAATCAAGGTTGGGGCACCTCGTGCACCATGATCGCTCCCTCCCATACATTATATACCCAAGTGTGGGCTTCCCTTTACTAGCTACCCTTGTACCCCGACATGTGGCACAGGTTTTCCCCTTTCACTCCCTATTCCATTCATCTCTTTATCACATACCACCACCATTTGAAGGATGTCCCTTGGACATACTATCCCCTCTAAAGGTAGAAGCCACCTAATAGGGTACTTAGTTAACCCCTTTGGATCTTGGAGACAATAGCACATGCCAAAGCCCACTATGGAAGGGCATGCCATTATGAAGTCCCCACATGTTGTCCATGGTTTGTAAGCTCTTTAACTTGATTCCTTTAATGACTTGCTGTAATGGAAGGCTAGGGGATGCATTGGATCTTATGCAAGATTGCAGATGGTCTCCATTATGGGTTTGGTCTCCCTATACAGGTTCTTAACCCTTCAAGGGCAACATTGGCACGTGTAGGGTGTGTGTAGAGAGCCATGGGCCTCCATAGCAGTAGACATCACTCCATGGATCCCCAGAGATGTTCAGACATTAATCGAGATTCACCTATTGGATGAGGAAGATGCACCTAGTTCACCTTGCCTAGCCAGCCCCACATTTGTACCATGCACTTACCAGATGATCCAAGACATGTATACTAGCGTGGCATCACTTACACCATCAATTGAGCCCTTACAGATGGTCTACAGAAATCTTCGATCTACTTGGAGACCCATGAGGTTACTTGTGTGCCCCCACACACAATGAGAGTGCCATGGGTTTAATATTTGGAGAAAAAGGGGCCAACCCCTTGTCCACTAATTTTGTGAGTCCAATTCATCATTATGGCATTTATGGACTTCATTATGTTTCTTAGAAGGCCCAATGACATGTATTATTGATCATTTGACCCGTTGAGAGGCTTATTCTTTTGTTTATAAGCTAGTTTGGTGGGTTTGTCACCAAAAGTTAGTTATTTTGCACATTATTTTATTCTAAAGGCTAATGTAGGCCCAATTAGGTAATCGAACTCATTAGAAGTGTATAAATACAAGTGATGTGAATTCATGTTAGCATCATCACCTGGATTGGACTTGTATCTCTTTAGAGTACTTCGCTATCCTTCTTGGAGAACGAATTTTTGGAGCATGGAATGAATTTTGATGTTTGGACTATTTTCTCTTGTCTTGGAACTTACTGATTGGCAAAGTTTTGATGGTTGGATATACTTTTAATACAAGTACAATTTAATGCTATTCCTTCTTTCTATTTTTTCACATATATTATTGTTGGGATTTCACTATACTAGTGCTAATTTACTACATCCATTTATGTGAAGTTGTGGAAATTTTGTTTCTTGATAGTGATGCTTGATGTATAGGCCATGTATTATGAGTGAATGTTCCTAGAGATGCTTCATCATTGAAATTCATCTTGATAAGCCATCTATTTTGCAAAACAAAGTATAAAGCTCTTGAAGTTGCTTTTGCTACTACCCTAATGTTAAGCGAAGTTGTCTTTCAGGCCTCCTTGACATAGAAAATCGAAAGTCCATAGTCATAATTCTACTTGACTCCAATCTCCCCAAAAGGATTTGGCACTAGTCCTCCATAGGTGATCCCCTCAAAGCTTATTTCTTTCACCTTTCCCTCTATTCTAGGCCTAGCCTACATAGGTCACATAGGGCATCAATTATCTCACAATCTAGCCATCCAAACACTCCTATTTTTGGTCAAGAAGCCCTCCAAATTTCATGAGATTCTGACGGTGGGATCTTGAGATATCGCAAACCCTAGCATGAAGACCGATTCTTGCCCCTGGTTTCCTTAAGCTAGAAACCTCACTTGGATCATTGCATTATCTTTCATTGAAAATTCCTTCCTTGATCCCCTCCTCCTCCCTGATTAGGTCAAGCATCTCATTGGTTGCTAAACCCTCCCCCCTTGACCGAACCCAGGGTCCACTTGGTCCTGTGTGGTCCCATACTCCATTGAAGAAAATGCTTCAAGGATCACTTGGAATCCAAGCCTTCACGAGAATTTTGGGTTTGAAGGCCTCCATCATAAGATACATACCTTAAACTCAAACCTTGAAATTTTCCTTGAGCCCTTCCTTGAGAGCCTTTAACCTTTCCTTCCAAAGCAAGCAAGTTATTCATCTGAGCCTTTCTTGTGAATAGGCCCCTCAGGATCACCCCTAACCCTATCATTGGTTTATTTATTTCGTGATCCTTATTTTATCGAGTCTCCTCCCATCGATGAAATTTCGTAAAGAGCAGGGAGCCATAGTCGAGGTGACAGTGGGCTATTGCTCCACTGTTGCTCTTAATCTGGTAGTGGCCCTTCAAGGATCCCCTTTTAGGATCCCTGCTAGTTTGAGTCGTAATAGTAATCATTGTGGATTGTTAATATTCTGCCAAGATTCGGTGATAATTATTACATTGACCTTGAATGAAGATATAACTCTTTTATAATTAAATTAGAAAAAAAAGGATTTAATCATGGGTTAGTGGCTATGATTATCAAATCCACAGAGTTTTTTTTAACCTCTAAATGTTTATTTTACAAGTGTAATAAAGACAAGCACAATTTTCATCCCAAAATAACTTCCAATGATATTATTCTTACTTCAAATCATTAAGCAATTATACTTTAGAAAATTTCAACCATGAATGCAATAGGACAATAAAGATCACAATAAAATAAACATGCTCAAGAGACACTCCCTCTTAGCGAGGAAAGTGTTCTAGCAATTTCCCTACTGCATACTGCTTTGACTTTTGAAACATCCTCTGCGCAGCGAATGCTTGGTTGTTGCCCCTCATCTGTTGCCTTCTGTACTGCTTCCCATGACACTGCCATTGTCGCTGCCTCATCTGTACTGCAGCTCCCTCTCAAATTTCGCACTTGTCCATTTCTGCTACTGAAACAAATTCTTGATCATCCCCATCTTCTCTCTGAAATAAAACAACTTTGTTCTTCCCACAACCTTTGTAGATGTCTGCCACTTGTTATCCTGTCGGAGTGTACTACAACTGTACAACTCCCTACTGGACAGAGTCTTTGATAAAATGACAAATGATGTCAATGTCTTCCGACCGATCATGAAACACAAGATTCTCAGAGAGCTTGATGCAACTCAAATTATCACATAGAATGTTGGTCACTTCCATATTTTCCTGGAGTAGATTCACAAGCAACTTCCTAAGCCATATGACTTCACACGAAGCTATGTTGGCTCCATATATTCCGCTTCAGTTGAGCTCAGAGCTACGGATTTTTGTTTCCTACTGCACCAAGAAGTCATCCCTGATCCAACGTTGAAACAATACCCACTGGTATTTTTCCAAGCTACTAAACTTCCAGCTCAATCTACATCGGTGAACCCACTCAATCTGATGTCATTGCCTCGAGTGTATCTTAATCCATGCTCGACTGTTCCTCGTATGTATCTGAGAACATGCTTGGTTGTTGCCCAATGTGCCCTCCTTGGTTCCACCATGAACTAACTGAGGTTGTTGACAGTGTAACAGATGTTTGGCCTAGTATTACCAAATACAGCAAGGACACAATAAGTTGTTTGTACAAGGTAGGATCAACCTCATCATCTTCAGACACATTAATCTTCTTCTAGTTGGTGATCATTGGAGTAGCCATGGTTCTACAATCCTGTATCCTGAACCTCTTCAAAAAAATTGTCGCATATCTCCCTTGACCAAGGAAAATTTCACCCTTCGGCTGCCAAACTTCCAACCCCAGAAAATAATGCATCAATCCCAGATCCTTCTTGTCGAATTTTGCAGCTAGGTTGTCCTTGCAATCCTTGATGAGCCTAGATGAATCTGTCAGGAATAGCTCATCCACATACAACACTAGTATCAGAGGTTCATTCCCTACTGTCATATAGTAGAGATTAGGATTTGCGTCCCTCTTGACGAATCCCATCTTCTGCAAGTAACCATCAATTCGATCCTACCAAGCTCTAGGTGCTTGCTTAAGTCCATACAAAGTTTTCTTAAGCCTACATACATGAGTCTTCTGCTCATGAGTCTCAAAGCCCTCTGGTTGTTCGATATATACTTCTTCTTCTATCATCCCATTCAAGAATGCAGTCTTGACATCCATCTGGTGAATCTCGCACCCCATTCGCGCTGCAAGGGATATCATGAATCCAATATAAGTATATCTAGCAACTGGGGGGAAGGTTTCTTCATAGTCTATCCCTTCCTTCTGAGCATACCCCTTAGCCACGAACCTGGCTTTATATTTTTCCACGCTGCCATCTACAGCATATTTGATCTTGTAGATCCATCCCGAACCCACAACTAATGAGGCCTAAGAAACACTTCCTAGACATCATTGGTCATGATGGACTATATTATTCCACCATTGTATCTGTTAGTCATCAGTAATTTTTTTCTTTCTATAGACGACTAAATGTTTATCGCAGATTTCTAGAAACAAAATTCATGAATATTGTGAGTTCTAGAAATCTCACTGCCTTCATTATTCTCAGGATAAATTTTTCACTATTTTACTACTCTATCAAGTCATGGCCAGCCTATCACTCCCAGAACACCAAATCATGGACTCATTCTCACTATGTTTTCCACCTCTGACCTTACCACTCTGTTTTGACTTGCCTAACCCTTCTACTTACACCTTGGATTCCCAAGTAGCCTAACCTTTTCCCATATTCACCAAGTGCCTCAAGCATTGGTGATTTTAAGCTACCTTTCTAGGCTCTTTATATAAATCAAAGTCATCAGTTTCTAGGATTGCAATGCATAAGGGTTTGTCAAAACTCTATTTTACACCTAAAACCCCCAAGTCAAGTTTTCAACCAAAGGCCAAGTCCAAAAGGCCTCCCACTAGGTCACCTAGGGTTTCACAAGTCATAGGATTGTTTTGGTGTTCTAAATCTTTTTTTTCTGTGCCAAGAGGCTGCAATCAAAGAGGAAGAAGGTTAGCACATGATTGTACAAATGGATTAGAAAATCTTCCAAGGAAGGCCTTCTTGATCAAAAGCACAACTTCTGCAAAAAGACAACTGCCCGTCTTAAACATTTCTGCAGGAATGAATAAGATGGCCATCAACAGAAAAAGAGGTAAGTAAAGAGGCTAAATCATCACAAAGGACATTCACAGCAAAGGGGAGACAACATGCTTATGAAGAAAGAAAATTAGGGTTTTTATGACTGATGGGCTAAAAAGTGTTGCCCAGCAAGGAGCCAATACAAAGGATCACAAGGACAGATGGTACATCAGCGCCACTGAGCATAAATTGAAAATTTATTGAAACAAGAAATGAAGGTGAGAGACCTCCTTGATGACAGCAAGTAGAAGTTAAAAAATGATATCAGAGGATGACTTACATGGTTTGTCAAGGAAACACTGTTTCACTGCACCTAAGGGAGTAAATTGTAAAGAATATCAGTGTGAGGTAACCTAAGTTTTCAAGTACAGTCAAAGGTCTTCAAAATAGTCAAGATAAGGAAAGCATGAGATAAAGTATCAAAATGGAAAATCATGCCAACCATGAAATCCCTGTTGGATAACTAAAGGTTGTCAAATTCCAAGAATGACAAAGGAAACAAAAATAATTTGTGTCATGGCACCTGCAATACATCAGAAGTGGCCAAGGGGAGGTAATGACAAACTTGATGGAAAAGGACTAAGGTCACTGTGCAAGACAGACTTATTGTACCTCTGGAAAATCAATGATAGAAAGAAGCTACTTCCTCAGTCACCCTTTAAAAAAGAAGCATTTAAACTCCTAGGTAAGAAATGAGGGGTTTTATAAGAACCTGTCATCACACACGGTGTGCAAAAAGTTAACAAAAAAGGGTTGAAGACATGAGAATGGCTAAAACACAGTGTAACCATGCAACTCCACCAGGCGCCAACAAAACAAGTTTTTAAGGAATATCAACAGGCCAAAGAGAGCTGAAGTCCACCATCTTAGTTACCAAAGAACAACAAAGAAGAATGTTTGAGATAAAAAGAGATCATTTTGCTGTTTTAAGGTCACCACCTGCAAAAAAAGGTAAAAGAAATATCAGTAAAAGGATGAAAAGGTCAAAAGCAAACATTAGCAAAGGTGGGTTTTCGTTTTAAATTATTATTCCAAGAGTATAAGAGCATCTCATTCACCACTCAACTCCATTTTTCATTCACAAAAGAGAGCAAAGGGTCCTCAGAGAGAAATTTCAGGGTTTCTGGCAAGTTTCGGGCAGAAGAAGCCCTGCGCTACGCTCCTGTAAAGCTGTGCTACGCGCCTATGGGAGTGTGCTACGCATTTACTGCGTGCAGGACCGCCCAACACCATTCTGCTGGAGCTGCTACGCGCTGGGCCGTTCAGCGCAGAGGCCCGACACTGTGCAGGCTCTGCCGCGCTAGGCGCTACGCCGTTCAAGCCTTACCCGACACTGTGCAGACTCTTCCGTGTTGTGCTTTTGCCCGTTCAGGCACTGCCCAGGAGATACCCAAGAGCGTTCAGCTCTGCCCGGGTGTTACGCGTTGGGCCATTCAGGTTGACCCAAAAGCACGTGCATGAGCCCGAGTGCTGCGCTCCTGTGTTGCGCGTTCAACGAGGAAGCATCTCAAGCCAGCACAAGCCTCCAATTTGCTCAAAAATCCTAAATTTCTCTGCTTGGCACCTCCGAAGCTTTTATAAAAGGTATTTAGATACTCTGCCCCTTCTCATGCTATTTTAAAGGTGAAATTTAGCAAGAAATGTAATGAAAAGAAAAACCCTAAAGGGAGAGATAAGTTTGGTCTCCATGCTAAGAAGTGGTTCTTCTACCAAATAACATCTCCATTTGCATAACTAGCCTCCACACTACCAAGCCTTGACACTACTGTCTCTTCACCATCCCACTCACCCTCTTCATATCATTTCACAAGCAGCTTCAAAGTTTTGATTTCAAAGCAAGAGTAAGGATAAAATGCCTAGAGAAGGCAGTGTTAACAATGGCGAAGGAAGCCAAAGGCCTAGGGGACCACAGAGAAAGGGTGGGAGAGCAAACAGGTTTGAGCCTTTGAGCACCAAGGAGTTGACAGCCTCCCCTACCACAGTTGCATATTTCCAAGAAGTAGGATATTTTGATTTCTGTGAAAAAATACAAAGAGTCAAAAGTCACCCTGAGTTGACCATACTTTTCATCCTAAACCTCCATAACCACCAAGTACACCTAGCTGGGGTAAATTTTGAGTTGTCCACCAATACAATTGCTATGGCCACTGGAATATCTTGCATGGGAGAAAAATGGTTCAAACAGGTGAATTTGGACTTAAGCCATTACCTGTCTTTCTTGAAACCAAGATACCAAGCTGATTGCAAGACTATTTTTCCCTTTTCCCATCTGTTGGAAAGATATGCCCCTTTAATGAAAGTCATCATGAAATACTTCACCTATGAGGATAGGTTTTCTAGGCTCTATTCCTACCATATAAGACTACTCATGCATTTCACTAGGGCCAAGCTACTGCATTTGCCTTATTACCTTTTTAGAAGTATTGATAAGATGTCATACATTGTGCAAAAGAGGCCTCCTTCACAACAAATGCGAGTCTATTCCACCATTCTCTAATCAAGATGCTTGTGTTGCATCAATTAGAGAAACAAGGTATCCCATGGGAAGTATTCATCGCCCATGATGTTTTCACAAATCCACAGCCTCTTCCTCTGCAAAGCTTACCCTCATCATCTCATCCACCTTCCTCAATTCCTCCATCAACCCCCACTAACCATGATTCCTCATCCACACATGAATACTCTCCCCAAGAGAACTTCCCTCCTTCACTTTCTCCTAAAACATTAGAACAAGAGGAAAACAGTGACAAAGAGGAAAATGACAGCCAAGAAGAAAATGACAGTCAAGAGGAAGAAATAAGTGATGGGGGAGAGGAAAATGAAAATGAAGAAAGTGGTGATGATGAAGAAGAAACAAAGGACAGCAAAGAGTTTAAGGAAAATGAAGAAACTGATGAAGGTACCTCTAACAGTGACCCCATAGAAAATAACAATGATAAAAGGACAAAGGCAGATTATGAAGAAAAGGCAGATGCAAGCAGTGACAAGGAAAATTCTGAAAACAAAGGCAATGAGCAAAACAGTGAAGATGGAGAAGAGACAGAAGAATAAACAGAGACAGAGAATGAGGAAGAAAATGACAATGATAAAGAGGACAATTTAGAACAAGAAGACCATGAAGAAGAAGATTTTGAGGACAGAGGCAGTGAGCCCAATAGTGAAGAAGAAACAGATGCAAGCAATGAAGAAGAAAATGACAAGGCAGGAGATATAGAAGGGGATGACAGTGATCAAAATGAAAGCAATGAGGACATTACAGGGGACAACAAAGAGTTTGAGGAAAATGAAGAAACTAATGAAGGTACCTCTAACAATGACCCCACAGAAAATAACAATGATGAAAGGACAGAGGCAGATTTTGAGGACAAAGGCAGTGAGCCAAATGAAGAGGAAGAAACAAATCACAGTTAAGAAACAGAGGCAGAATTAGAAGAAAAAGTCAGTGAACATGACAGTGATAAATATGAAAACAGTGAGCAAAACAATGACTCTGATGAAGAGGACAGTTTAGAACAAAATGACAATGAAGAAGATATGGAGGACGATGGAAATGATGAAAATGCTCAAAACCGTAATGAAGACACTGACAAAGACACCTCTAACAGTGACAACACAGAAAATGATGATTGTTAATCAAGGTTGTCATTGACGTCAATGTGGCATTGACGTCAATGACAACCTTGATTAACAATCATCATTTTCTGTGTTGTCACTGTTAGAGGTGTCTTTGTCAGTGTCTTCATTACGGTTTTGAGCATTTTCATCATTTCCATCGTCCTCCATATCTTCTTCATTGTCATTTTGTTCTAAACTGTCCTCCTCATCAGAGTCATTGACCGAGACGTCAAAATTCATGAGATGCTTGGTTCCAGATGATGATGTCATGACTCTTGGTTGACTAGATACCATCAATGAAGAAGTCAAAACACTAATGAAGGAAGCCCTAAGAAGTACTTGATCTAATGTTGCATGCACTTGATGCACTTGATGATCTAGGCCTTAATCTTACATGACAATGGAGAAAACAGTAATGACCTCTTGCTGTCCTAATCACCTTCTGCACTAAAAAATTCCAAACAGTCATAAAGAAAATTATTTTTTGACATCTTGAAGACATCATTTCAAAATGGCTCCTTCACCATCTTAAGGAGGACTCCTTCCTCTTTCCAACAAGCCCTCATATGCCCCAAAACTCCCCGTGGTTAGAAAGATATTGATTTTTGAAGTTGTGCAATAATTTTTTTTTTTGGAGCCGACCTATCCTAACCTCTCAAGTCGGCCTACATAACAGTGACATGTCTCTTCGTTTGTCATCACAATAAATACTATATGTACACAGTCTGAAATTCATTTTTGGCATCAATTTTCAATAAAGATTTCAGAGATAAGGTTCAGAAGCACAAAAGAAGATAGAAGCCAAGGAGACAAAGAAGATCACTGTTGGGCTAATTCTGTTTTTGAATTAATTGATTGAGTATACCACAGACCTGTGGTAGCTCGTACCTCTGTGGATAATCTCGGACTTGTTAGAGGCTTAAACCAGTGGACAATAGATAAGAAGCATACAGCTCTCGGACATGAAAGACTGCTGGAATAGTCTAGAATTTTCACATCTCAGACAGCTCCCCTAACAGTTAACATACCTCCAAGAACAAGTGAGTTAGGCTTGGATCTGTGGTGCAGGAACTTGGATTGCAGCCTTGTGGGAGGTTATTTCTTGAGCCTCGTACTTGTGACTAAATCTGTGGTTAATCTTCTGTGGTGGTCTCAAGATCTGTGCTTGTGAAACTTGGATAGTCACTTGTAGCTTCCCATTATCTCTTAAGCTTGGACTGTTATTTGGAAGACTTGTAGAAGCTGGTCTTGGAGATAATGTTGAAGACAATGATGCATTGATGATGTCATCATGAGGTAACTTGGAGAAATTGTTTGGGTACAATGAAGAGAAGTGGTGACACCTTTTAAGAAGAAAAGGTTGTCATTGATGACGTAATGTGGAGACTACAATGAAGACTAAGTGAATATTGACAGGGCTCGTTGAAGAAGACATTGGGAGCCGTAAGTATAACCAAATATATCTTGACGAAATGAAGCAGGAGGTTGGAGCCTCATAGAGACAAGGTTGGTGCCTTGGAAGATAGAGTTGAGGCCCTTGAGGTTGGTGCCTCAGAATTGGCAAGGTTGGTGCCTTGGAAGATAGGGTTGGAGCCCTAGAGGATAGGAGTCCTCAAGAAACCAAGTTGGAGCCTTTACCAGATATAGGGTTGGAGCCCTTGAGGTTGGTGCCTCAAAATTGGCAAGGTTGGTGCCCTGGAAGATAGGGTTGGAGCCCTAGAGGATAGGAGTCCTCAAGAGACCAGGTTAGAGCCTTTACCAGATATAGGGTTGGAGCCCTTGAGGTTGGTGCCTCAGAATTGAAAAGGTTGGAGCCTTGGAAGTCCAAGTCGATGCTTGGCAAATACAGGTTGGAGCTTGGGAAATTGAAGATTGGTGTCTTCATCTAGGGTTGGAACCCTACATATATTGTACTTGATTTATTGTAAAGAAGAAATTAATAAAAACATTTATTCTTATTGTTCATATTGTGTTCTAAATATAAGTGATCTAACTGGTAAAATTAACAATTGAAAAGAAATACTGATTCACCCCCCTCTTAGTATTTCCAACAATGATGGCAATGATAATGTTGCAAACATAGAAGAGGATGATGGAGAAGAAAACACGATGACTGATAGCCCTAATAATGATGACAGCAGTGACCCTATGAACCAAAAGGACAGTCAAGAGGTGGATGACAGTGGTGAAGATCATGACAGTAGTGTTAGCATGAAGGAAAATGAAAGTACCTCTCAAGAGGGCAATGAAGAACAAAATGAAGAAGACATGAATGTAGAGATCATTGGTGAAGGAAAAGCGACCTTGAGGTCAGTCATGGTAAGAGCATTCTAGTAAACCAATTTGAGTTTCTTCCTCCCACATATCAAAGGAGATCAAGGCAAGTGTTTGTTGCGTCCAAAAGGCAAGGGACCTTGCCATCTACATCAGCTCAAAGGCTTGACAAGGGCAAAGAAAAGATGAAAAAGGATAAAAAAGGTAAGGGAGGCAGGCAAACTACTCAAAAGCCACAATTCATTGACCTAGATAGTGATAATGAAGATGAGTAGGTGGTCACTAGACTACTAATCCAAAGCAAAGATGCACAAATCAGGGAGTGGGAGAGGGATTTTGAGATGGCACAAGGTATCATTCAGTATTACAAAGATGAACAGAAGTACTTCAAGAAGATAAAGAGGGGCCTTGCTCTCCAGAAAAATATGACCAAGTACTATGCAATGAAAAACAAACTTGTTTGTGCCAAACTGAAGGAAGCCATCATTGAAATTCAGGCGCTAAAAGAAGAAAAAGGCCAAGCTAGACTTGGAATCTTGGCACAAGCTTCTCTACAAGTCTCCCAAAACCCATGAGACACTCATCCACCAAATTTCAGAGAATTTTGACAAGTTTTTTATTTTTGCTAATTTTGAGGCCAAGGGGATAGCACACATGGTGCTACACTTTTTGTTAGAGCATCATCAGGAGGAAAGGCTTACATTTTTGGAATCATCATCATAAGAATAGCATGCTCACAAAGTTTCAGATCAATTGGAGTTGTTTTGGTCCTCCAAAAGGGTCAAAAACACCCTAATTTTCAACATTCTGCCTGCTTTTCAGGACATGTGTTGTGCCTTTACCAGTCTTGGCATTTTTGGTTTTTGAACCGGTTACAGAGGTCCAATCAGAGAAACATGGGTAGATCTGGAAAGTAGACTTCAAGGGCTTTCCAACGAGCCATCACAGAGCCTATTCCGACATCAAAAAGGCCTTCAAAACACTGCTGCAAGATGGCCCATTTTTCCTGCTCCTATGCTACGCCCTCGGCATGGAAATTCCTCCTAAAACACAGTACTGCGCCCTTAGCAGAGGGAAAGTCAACAATGTATGCTTGGCAAGTTTTAGGAGGCTTGTCAGACCTCAAATATCATTTTCTTTGCTAAAAATGTCCGAAAAGATATTTTGTTTTAGATATTTTGTGCCTTGGGCCTTGCAAGGTCTCAAGGACAATAGTGACATTTCTGATTAGCCAATAGGCTTCTAGATACTCTATTAGGTTTTTCTCCTCCTTGCTTGTTAAAAAAGCATTGAGGACTCATTGTTAATGTTGGCATTTGATGAGTTTTGAGAGCAATACATGGTTCTTTGAGGTTGAAGAGCAATTTGGTGTTATGGAGCTTGTGAATGATATGCTTTGATTGAAGATGATGAAGGCTTGCTTGCAGGATCCCTAAACTTGGTGAATGGTGATGTGTCTCTAATTTGTTCATGTTTTCTTGTTTATCATTATGTCCATCCTTCTATGTTGCAATAGATCATCAAAGTATAAGCTGAGAAATGTTGTTTGAGGCACCTTAGTCCTTCCTATTACTATTGTCTTTATGTTTTCCTCTGCTGGGTGTGTTTAAGGAATTATTAGCTGCTCCTTAGGCCTCCTTATGCTTGTTTATTTCATCAATGGATTAATATGTCAGTTTCCAAATATGTTTTATGGCAAGCCTTGCTTATTTGATGCTATCTAAACTTTGTTTGTGAAATCTCTCTTTGAAGTATTACTTGTTAGGTTAAGCCAAGGAGGTCGTGTTTTGATCTTACCCTTTGTCCATACTTATCAGTTTGCCTCAAAGTTCTTTATAGCTTGATTGATGATGTCTAGGAGTTCCATCTTCATTGGTTAAAGTTATTTGTCATCTTATATGTTTGCAAACTTTCAAGGTGAAATCACTGAAGCTAGATAGGATTTCTTGCTTTGTGTTTCACTAAAAATTGTTCATCTTGGATGTCTATTTGTTTAAAGTATTGTCATTGAGTAAATGGTTTTCCCTATCTCGTGATTATTATCTTTTCCTTATCAGTATTTGAGACCTTCTTGTTTACGGGTATATGACAAAGGATTCTTAACTACCCTTTGCCCTACTTTGTTTCCCCAACTTAATGTCCATTTCACTTTACACATAACCTTAAAAGATCCATTGACTACACTAGATTTTCCCTGTGATGCACTCTGACTCATTGTTGAGATATCCATGACTTTCATAGACTCCATAGCCCAATGATCCGATGACCTCTCATTCCACCTATTCCACTTGATAATTTTACCCAACTCAACCAAACAAACAAAACCCTAAACTTCACAACTAACCTAAAATCAACCATCTAAAGCAAACAAGTTCACATCATTTGCATACAATAGAGAGAGCCCTCTCTGAGTCCAGGAAGGCTAGCAAAGACTGGTCTTATGTTACCCTGTGCATTTAGTCTACCAATCTGCTAAATCATGGGACCCTAATAGTATCTACCCATACTTGATGCGGAGTTGCCTCCTGGAAACTAGAGGGTTCCCCAACCTGAGCTACCAAGGCTTGGTACATGTCAGGTTGTCTACACTACCTCTTCTAGTTTCTAGGAGCTCCGACAAACTCCTCTGTGTCCCTCAGAATTTGTCCTAATTCCCGGCTTGTTCTTCTGCTGGTAGTGGGTGGATCTTCCTGCGAATCCTCCTAAGGTAATACTCTTGGATCCTTCTGTCCTGGAGAAGCACTGGTGTTGGTTTCGACTAGTCTAAGTGGTTGGACCAGTTGATCATCCTCTGACTGCATTTTGGAAGGCTTCTCTCGGGATTTCCTGAAAGCTCTATCCTCCATGAACTTCACATCCCGTCGTACTACAATCTTCCTACTACTAGGAATGTAAATTCTATATGCCTTAGCATTCTCGCTATATCCCACTAGATATCCCTTTTCTGTAGTTCTATCCAATTTCTTCCTCTTCTCTCCAAGTATATGGCAGTATGCCAAACTACCAAAACCCTAAAATGGCTCACTTCTTGCTTCCTGCCAGTGAAGACATTCTCTGGTGTAATCTTACCTAGTGCCCTGTGAGGAATCCTGTTCTGAACATACGCAGTTGTACTGCATGCTTCCGCCCATAGAAATTTGGGCATATCTTGATCATACAGCATCGTCCTCACTGCTCCAACAATACTCCTATTCTTCCTCTCTGCAACTCCATTCTGCTCCGGATTATATGGAGTCATCCACTCTCTTTTGATGCCTTCCCTTGCGTAGAAATATGTTAAGTCTTTATCAATATATTCTCCACCATTATCTGACCGCAGTATATGTATCCTCTTTCCTGTCAGATTCTCAACCAGAGCCTTAAATTCTTTGAATCGATCAAAGACCTCATCCTTGGTTTTTAGAAAGTAGATCCAAGTTTTCCTGGAATGGTCATCAATGAAGGTGACGAAGTATTCGGAACCACTAAGAGCTCTGGTGGACATAGGTTCACAGATATCTGAGTGTATTAGTCCCAACACACTCTTAGCTCTATTGCTGCTCCTGGGGTAAGTTGCCTTGGCGTACTTACCTAGTACGCATCCTCTACAAACATCATCTCACTTGGTGCTCAATTCTAGAACTCCTGTGACGGTCTCTTTGAGAATTCTTAGAGCCCTATGGTGTAAGTTCCCCATTCTTTTGTGCCATAGCTCATTCAAATCCTTCTCACCACTATTTCCTATTAGTGCCATTAGAGATTCGAGCTGCAACTTATACAGTTTGCTGCTCCTGACTCTAATTTGTGCCTTCTTCTTCCAACTCTGGTGTTTGACATATACTCTCTTGCCGATGACGTATACGTCATAGCCCTTGTTTTGCAACTGAGAAATAGAGAGTAAGCTAAGCTCATCCCCAAACAACGCACATGCAACACATGGGTAGCTCGAAGCCTATTCCCTGCTTCAGTTTGAAAAACTACAGTACCTCTTCCAACATGGGTACAGTTTGCCTTATTGCACATAGTGATCTTCAAGTTCATCTGTTCTTCTTGGTAGCTCGAGAAACATTATCGTATTCCCGTCATATGTGCAGAAGCTCCACTATCGATATACCAAACCCCTGAGGAAGCAGAGCTTGACAAGCAAGCAAACTCTTCTTCCAATCTGGAAGCCAATACGAAGATGTCGTGATCCAACCTTTCTTCCATGCTTTTCTCTTTCTCTGGAGGATTGCGTAAACCCTTTTGAGTTGTTGCTCCAGCAACATCAAGACGTCATTCCATTGCAGAATCTCCAATCTTGTTACCCGATCTCAACTTTGGTACCATGTAAAAATTTCAAATCTGAAATTCTACTGCATTTACTGATTTATTTCTCCTACATATTTTTCACAATAAGTTATTTACAATAAACCCTTCAATAAATTTCAAAATAAATTCTGTCGCAATTATCACACAAGTACATATAGAGAAAAGAACAGTGAAATACAAGCAAAAGAATCAATCACATCGACAAAGTTATGTTTGGACAATTGTCCCTGGAAAAACCCAATGTGGGAAAACAGGTGCGGCAGATGAGGGTTTATATATTAATCTTCAACAACAATTTTTTTACAAGGAATGATTGGCAAAATGATTGAGAAACTTCCAAGAAAACACCTGAGATAATTTTTTTACAAACCTCCGAAGAATTTCTGACACCTGAGAGGCTCACTCGCCTTCACTACGTCACCCCTGCGTGATTCCCTGCGCAGAGACTGCGTCACTACTGCATTGTCCCTCTGTGATGCCCCTCTAGCCTTCTGTGTCCTTCCCTGAGCTCTGACTGCTGCTGAGACCCTCTGCTTCCTCCTCCCTGCAACTCTCCCTCTGAAATCGAATTCTAAATTCTGAATCGACTTCCCTCGAGTTATTAAGTGTATACCCGGCTTACTTTTCAAATGGCCCTCAAGCGTTCCTTTATAATCTTCTCACTGATAAATCAACAACCCAGAATAGAAGTATAATCAATGGCTAAGATTAAATCTTGACTTGATATTCGTTCTCTAAAAGATTCACACTCTGTTTTATTAATACCCATTAATTATTTAATTTCCCTAAATTTAAACTTAGGGTCCCCATTAAAATAATTAATTATTTTAATAAAACATGAACCGAGTGGAATTTCCACAACCGGTTTCTAGGTTCTTTGGAATATTGGCGTCCAAGCCTCCTCACCAAATATGAGACTTATATCACTTTCTGGTGCTACAAAAATCAACATGATGATCACAGTGAAAAGGGGAGATTATAGATTGACCTTGATCCTGAGCGGGTGCCCAAGGAGATAAACTATCATCAATGAGGGGCTCATCCTTAACACTATGCTTGGAAGGGGGAAAGGGCTCACTACCAATTCAGATCATGTGATAGGAGGTGAGGGAATCACTTGATGAAGACTCAAGATGATGACCAATAGGCAAGAGGGAGGACGAGGTATTGCATTCAACGAGTTTTTCTTCCCTAACATCATAATCTAAAGCCTCAAGTGATTTGAACATAGAATCATACTTGGGAGAGGTGGGAGGATTATCAATTTCCTTAGTATCAAAGACTGGGTCTCTCCTAAAAGGAAAATTGATCACTTCCAACTGCCCCTCTTTATGCAAGGTAAAATAAATATTCCCTTTCCCAAGAGTACCAATGGATATGTCATCATAAATAGCACTCGAGAGGAAAGGAAAATTGATCTCATCCTCATCCTCCTTGTCAATGTCGTAAATGGGAGCACAATCAAATTGAGGACCAACAATTTCCCATTTCCCCTTTTCAATGTGGAAGTAATCTCCAATGTCATCCTCCAAGGGGATAATGGGATCACCTTTCTCAAGCTTTTAAAAGGGAGAATCATCAGAAGTAATATCCTCGAGTAAGATAATGTTAGACTCAACTTCACCTTCCATAGGTTTATCCCTCCCAACACATGTGTTCTCAAAATCATCATTTTCATCATGTGGACCCCAGGAGGACTCATCTACCTGCTTACTACTTAGATTCGCAATGTCTTGATGGTACTTGTTGACCACTCCGTGCCAATGACCCCATAGCAGTACACCCCCATTTTTGCAAATGGAATGCATCATGTTCGAGGTGTTCACTGTTGGAAACACTGAGAGGGGGGTGAATCAATATTTCTTTTCAATTGTTAATTTTACCAGTTAGATCACTTATATTTAGAACACAAAATGAACAATGATGGAATAGATACTTTTATTAATTTCTTCTTTACAATAAGTAAAGTACAATAATGATATAGGGCTCCAACCCTAGATGAAGACTCCACTCTTCTAGGCTCCAACCTGTATTGTGCCAAGCACTGACTTGGTCTTTCCAAGGCTCCAACCTTGTCAATTTGAGGCACCAACCTCTAGGGCTCCAACCCTATCTCTAGTACAGGCTCCGACCTGGTTTCTTGAGGAATCTAATCCTTTAGGGCTCCAACCCTATCTTCCAAGGCACCAACCTTGTCTCTAGGTGGCTCCAACCTCTTGGGCTTCAACCCTCAACTTCACTTCGTCAAAATATGTTTGGTTATTCTTCACATCTCCCAAAGTCTTCTTCAATGAGCCCTGTCAATCTTCAGCAATGCCATCACTTAGTCTCCACGTCACTTCATCAATGACAACCTTGTTCTTCACATGAAGGTATCGCCACTACTCTTCATGTTTACCCAAACAAAATCACCAAGGTCACCTCATCATGGTCTTCAATAATGTATCCAATAGGATTCAATAGGTCTGCACACAATGTCCTTCAACAGTGTCTTGTGATCTGCTTAAGAGGCTTCTTCAAGGGCTCCTTTGATTACTCTTCAAGGTCAACAATATTGCAAGTATCCTTCAATAATGTTTTGGTGATGTGTGCAAAGCCCAAACTATCTTCAATATTCTACCCAATACATTCTTCAAGATTATTCAATAAGCTGCTACAGGAATGTATAACAACTAGTCTTCAAGATTTCCTCAATTGTCCTCCGAGATATTATTCAAAGCCCGCTCAAATGATGCTCCAAGACTACCAATATACCATTGTTCAAGAACTTCTCTACTTCACCAAGCACCTTCAATGTTCTTGTTCACCATTCATCACATGACTGCCAACAAGCATGTGATCATTGTTTCGAGTCCCTCACAATTCCGAGCTTAAAGAAAACTTGAGCCTTCGAGACTTCACTAATGTATCAATGATATATCACCACAGTTGTATTACAAGTATATCTCACATCTTTCCAGGGTTATGGGTGTTAATGTATGAGGATCCTTCCATTATCACAAATATGCTTACCACATCTAACATAAGTCAGCGGTAGGAAGTCCGAGCAATGATGACACCAGTCAAATGATTGCCCACTAGTCCAAGGTGATATCCTCCGAAAAAAGCTGGCATATCCAAGCACTGAGTAATGTTATTGTATCTCAGGGATATATTACAGAATTAAGGTCTCCAAGAGGTCCTGCAATCCGAGCTCCAAAGAGGCACCCAACAGACCACAAGCTGATCACTAATCTAGCTCAGAAAAGGTCTGCAATCCGAGCTACAACAGCAACAAGTTCGAATGTCTGAATTCCGAAAGAGATCCGAGTTCCTCTTTGCAATTCTCCACGAGACTGTTTTGTTGTTCTGGTCGCTGCCCACTATTCCAACCAAACCGAGTTGTAGTATACTTTAAAAATGCCCAAACAGTTAACCTCTATGTCCTCTTGGCCTCCTTGTTGTTCTGTGCCTTCTGTTTGAAATGATCACCGAAAATTGATGCCAAAATGAATTGTTTTAACGTCTAATTTATACATATTTTGCTTTTTGACGAAGAGTCACTTCCCTTGGCCAAGAGGCTGACTTGCATGAGTTGTCTCATGTCAGCTTGCATAGAACTTATATTTTTCCAAACTTGTAAATTCATTTTCTCTCAAACCGCTGGCAGTTTCGAGGCAAGTAAGAGCTTGTTGGAAAGCTAAAATTATGCTCTAAAAGATGGTATAGGAATCATATTGAGAGACTACCTCTAAGGTAGTGAAATTTTTTTTTTTTTAACGTGACTGATTATTAATTAGTGCAAAAGGTGATGGACAACAAGGGCTTCTTCACTGTCATACGTCACCAAGTGTTTTTAAGTGAGGTCTCCACTTGTTATGTCTTTCATCATCAAGTGATCTCCAATTCCTTCATTTTCCATGTTATCATATATGTT
Source organism: Pinus albicaulis (assembly GCA_034641835.2). Classification (NCBI taxonomy): domain Eukaryota; kingdom Viridiplantae; phylum Streptophyta; class Pinopsida; order Pinales; family Pinaceae; genus Pinus; species Pinus albicaulis. Next base: position 1,609,242,218 of record CM076575.1, on the reverse strand, counting down.
ATCATGTGTGCCATCAATGTCACCATGTCATCAAGATAGTGCAGTGATATGTCATTAACCATATGCAGCATGATCGTCACAAGGAGAGCTTCTTAATGAGTCACTATGAGCATCAATAAGGACTCCTTCATCAAGAGTAAGGACATCATGATTTCTAGAGTAAGGATACATGAGGTTGTGTTGTCTTCATGGTTAGTTAAAGGAAATCATTATGATCAATAGTCATCTAGGACGAGACTTCTTCTTAGTGACTTGACATCATAATGGCATCCTTATCAAACAAGAGGGACTTTTCATTATGAGTAAGGACATCATCATAATATACATGAGGTTATGACATCACAAGAATATTTGCCATCTCAAAAATGCTATATTGACATCAATGACAACCTTGAATAACAATCTCCCCCTTTGTCATTGATGGCAATATTCTTGCCCTTCCAACATTCTCTTCCCTTATGACATCAATGGCAAACGGGGTGCCCAAGTACTCCCCCTATCAAGTTGGTTCTCTTCATCGAATTTTCTTCATCAATAATAGTTCTTCATAGGTATGTTGCTTTTGATGTCATGGTTTTCTTCAATGAACTTGCTCCCCCTAAGCCTTTGCATAACTTCATATAAATGGTCAATCGACTCCCCCTGCCTGCATAACCTCTGCTAACTCTTCTTTTTGCCTTCGAGAAAAAAGATTTCATCCTTGTGATCAAGTGGAAGACATCTTCAACAATGGTCCATCAAATGAGAAGGGATTATGTTCTTCAATGGAGTTGCTTCCGAGAGACGATCTATCCAAAAGATGATTGTCCATGTATGACTCATCAAGGATTTCATAGGGCCCTTTCACGGATAGATTCTGCAAGAAAGCTCAAGAATCACAGACTCCCACTAAATGTATGCATGGTCTCATTTTAGCAAAGTTTAATTATCAATCACTTGGAATATCAAGGATGACTTCATCAAGTCAAGAACATGTGTTGTTGGCTAGAGTGTTCAAGGGACTTCCAGATTCAACTTGCTTCCTTCTCCATACTTGTGTAGCTTTCTTCTCTGGGTCGGTTGTCATGGTTTTAACTTGTTTAGGAACCCAAGTCAAGTTACAATCATGTGCCATATGTCCAATGTTATGGCAATTGAAGCACTCTATGTTATTCATGAATGAAAGATCACAACTTCTTCTTGCAAAGTTTCTTCTAGGAAACTGACGGGGACCATCATATTTGTGCTTGTGGTATGCCCTACAATCCTTTGCCATGTGCCCAAAATTTGTACAAGAATAACAACCAAAAAATATACTTTTGTACCTGGAGGATGGAGATTGCATTGATGCACTTCTAAAATAATTCTGTCTTGGGATCCTTTGTTCAAATTTGTCGCCTCTAGCATTCTTAACACCATCAACATATCTTCTTGGAGTAGCGTTTCTTACAATATCATCTTGACACTTCTTCTTGCCTTTGCTGGAACAGGGGGCATCAATAATTCTTCCAAGCTTTTCCACATCCTTGTTGTTTGAAGCATTAGGGATTGCATCATTCTTGTTTGAAGATTCACCTGCATAACCAAGACCCAATTTATCGAGAGGAGATATGACTCAAGATGTCATCTAAGGTTTGGGAGCTCTGTAGGCTCTTGTTCAAATGAACAACTTCCTTTTTAAGGATATCAATTTCTTCTTTCATTTTCTTGCATTCTTCATCCTTCTTTGATAGATCGATCTCCATTTCTTCCTTCATCTTGGTTGCTTCACATGATTGGGCCTTGAGAAGATTGATGTCTAATTTTAGTTTGAAGATTTCTTCATCATTTTCTTCTAATTGACATATCATGTTGTTTCTCTCCTTTTCTGCTTCATCAACTTGTCCTTCTATGAATGCCAAAGTTTCCATCACCTTCTCGGCTCCTTGTGCTTGTTTCCTTGTTTCTTCTAGTTGAGATCTAAGAGAAGAGACTTCTTCGTTGTATTGACCAATCTCTGCTTCAAGATTGTTCCAGCTCTTAAGTCTTTGTTCAAAGTGGCTTGACAAAGTTTCTTCCCTTTTCTTTGCCTTATCCAATTGACTTTTCATAGATATGACTTCTTCATGATGCTTTCTTTTGTTTTGATGAAATTTCTCCTTAAGTTTGGCGAGCTCTTCATCTCTTTCTTGAACTTGAAGCTTGACAAGGTCAACTTCCTTCCTTGTCTAGTTTTGGTCACCAACTTGCGCTTTCTTCTTAAGTTCCTCATTTTCCTTTTTCAACCTCTTAATCTCTTCCATGGAAACCATAAGTTTATTCAGGAGATCTTCTTCAAAGTCTTCTTTGTTCTCTTCATCTTCTAGGTATTCTTTAGCCTTGTTGTCATCTCTCTTATCTTCAGCTTCCTTGATGGATTTTGGACTTCTTTCTTGTTTTCCATCATCATCTTGACTAGAGATCATTGTCAACGCTCCTTTTGAGTGAAGATCATGAAGTTTGTCCCATATGACTTTTGCTGACAAACATTTTTCAAAATTGGCCTTCACAGAATTTGGTAACCCATTCAAAATTGCCTTCATTGCTCTTGTATTGTACTCCTTGGATTCTTCGTCCATCGTGTCATTAGTAATCACTGATTTCCAAACTTCAATTCCTTGAGTCTTCAAGAAATTCCTCATTCTTGCCAAACATATATCAAAATTTCCATTGAAAAATGGAGCCTCCGCAAATTGATTGACTTCAATTTCGATGGTTGTGGAAGACACATTTTTAGGAGGATTGGAGAGTTTCTTCCTTGGCTTTGCCATTTGTGTTCTAATGATCAACCTTCAAGCTGTTAGGCTTTGAGTGAAGGTACTGGCTCTGATACCAATTGTTGGAAATATTGAGAGGGGCGTGAATCAGTATTTCTTTTCAATTGTTAATTTTACCAGTTAGATCACTTATATTTAGAACACAAAATGAACAATGATGGAATAGATACTTTTATTAATTTCTTCTTTACAATAATTAAAGTACAATAATGCTATAGTGCTCCAACCCTAGATAAAGACTCCAATCTTCCAGGCTCCAACTTGTATTGTGCCAAGCACCGACTTGGTCTTTCCAAAGCTCCAACCTTGTCAATTTGAGGCACCAACCTCTAGGGCTCCAAACCTATCTCTAGTACAGGCTCCGACCTGGTTTCTTGAGGACTCCAATCCTCTAGGGCTCCATCCCTATCTTCCAAGGCACCAACCTTATCTCTATGAGACTCCAACCTCTTGGGCTCCAACCCTCAACTTCACTTCGTCAAAATATGTTTGGTTATTCTTCACAGCTCCAAAAGTCTTCTTCAACGAGCCTTGTCAATCTTCAGCAATGCCATCAGTTAGTCTCCATGTCACTTCATCAATGACAACCTTGTTCTTCACATGAAGGTATCGCCACTACTCTTCATGTTACCCAAACAAAATCACCAAGGTCACCGCATGATGACTAATGCATCATGGTCTTCAATAATGTCTGCAATAGGATTTAATAGGTCTGCACACAATGTCCTTCAACAGTGTCTTGTAATCTACTCAAGGGTCTTCTTCAAGGGCTCCTTTCATTACTCTTCAAGGTCAACAAGACTGCAAGTATCCTTTAATAATGTTTTGGTGATGTGTGCAAAGCCCAAACTGCCTTCAGTAGTCTACCCAATACGTTCTTCGAGAGCATTCAATAAGTTGCCACAGGAATGTATAATAACCAATCTTCAAGATCTCCTCAATTGTCCTCTGAGATATTCTTCAAAGCCGGCTCAAATGATGCTTCAAGACTACTAATATACCATTTTTCAAGAACTCTCTACTTCACCAAGCACCTTCAATGCTCTTGTTCACCATTCATCACATGACTGCAAACAAGCATGTGATCACTGTTTCAAATCCCTCACAAATCCGAGCTTAAAGAAAACTTGAACCTTTGAGACTTCACTGATGTATCAATGATATATCACCACAGTTGTATTACAAGCATATCTCACAGCTTTCCAGGGTTATGGTTGTTAATGTATGAGGAGCCTTCCACTATCACAAATATGCTTACCACATCTAACACAGGTCAGAGGTAGGAAGTCTGAGCAATGATGACACTAGTCAAATGATTGTCCACCAGTCCAAGGTGATATCCTCCCAAAAATGCTGGCAGATCCAAGCACTGAGTAATGTCACTGTATCTTAGGGATATATTACAGAATTAAGTTCTCCAAGAGGTCCTGCAATCTGAGCTCCAAAGAGGCAACCAACAGACCACAAGCTGATCACTGTTCTAGCTCAGAAAAGGTCTGCAATCCAAGCTACAACAGCAACATGTTTGAATGTCTGAATTCCGAAAGAGATCTGAGTTCCTCTCTGCAATTCTGCACGAGACTGTTTTGCTATTCTGGTTGTTGCCCATTGTTCCAACCAAACCGAGCTGTAGTATTCTTTAAAAAATGCCCAAACAGTTGACCTCTATGTCCTCTCGGCCTCCTTGTTGTTCTGTGCCTTCTCTCTGAAATGATCACCGAAAATTGATGCCAAAATGAAGTGTTTTAACATCATATTTATACATATTTTTCTTTTTGACGAAGAGTCACTTCTCTTGGCCAAGAGGTCGACTTGCATGAGTTGTCTCATGTCGGCTTGCATAGAACTTATATTTTTCCAAACTTGTAAATTCATTTTCTCTCAAACCGCTAGCAGTTTGGAGGCAAGTAAGGGCTTGTTGGAAAGCTATAATTATGCTCTAAAATATGGTATAGGAATCATATTGAGAGGCTGCCTCTAAGGTAGTGAAATTTTTTTTTTTTAAACGTGACAAATTATTAATTAGTGCAAAAGGTGATGGACAGCAAAAGCTTCTTCATTGTCATACGTCACCAAGTGTTTTTAAAGGTCTCCACTTGTTATGTCTTTCATCATCAAGTGATCTCCAATTCCTTCATTGTCCATGTTATCATATATGTTATCATGTGTGCCATCAATGTCACCATGTCATCAAGATAGTGCAGCGATATGTCATTAACCATATGCAACATGATCGTCACAAGGAGAGCTTCTTAATGAGTCACTATGAGCATCAATAAGGACTCCTCCATCAAGAGTAAGGACATCATGATTTCTAGAGTAAGGATACATGAGGTTGTGTTGTCTTCATGGTTAGTTAAAAGAAATCATTATGATCAATAGTCATCTAGGACGAGACTTCTTCTTAGTGATTTGACATCATAATGGCATCCTTATCAAACAAGAGGGACTTGTCATTATGAGTAAGGACATCATCATAATATACATGAGGTTATGACATCACAAGAATATTTGCCATCCCAAAAATGCTATATTGACATCAATGACAACCTTGAATAACAGTTCACGCCATTTAGATTTCATCGATAGTCGACAGTTTTATAAATGATGTAAACCCATTCTGCATGTTTATGATGTAAATGATCTAAGTAAGACCACCATGTATTTAACAACCTAGGTAAGCCTAGTATTTTGGTGACGATTTCTATCCTAGGAGGTTTTTGTCTCACAAATTCATCTGTGTTTTTCGACACAAGTGATCGGCAAAGTTTTCCCCTCCAGCTTCACCCTAAAGCTAGGGTGGATTTTATCATCAAGATGCTAAGTGAGTCCTAGTGTTTTCTATCGAGTCTTTGTAAAAGTAGTTTGGGAATAATCCTAGCTAATTGGCTAGATTATTTTATTACAAGCTACTTGGTCTACTAGATCATGTTTTGAGTCGCAGAGTTGGGTAAGCTATTTGAGAGTCTATCACGAATGGGTATTCCCCCTTTATGTGTCTAAATGTATTTATCTTATGTAAAGAAGGTTGGAAAAATAATTAAATCCTCTCTCAGCCAATTAATTAAATTTTCTGACCAAATTAAATCAAAAATCTTAAGCCAGAAATTTAATTAATTTTAAGTCCTAAGTGATTTAAAATTCTTCACAGGCAAAATTCGTGGGTCCTTAAAAAATAAATTTTTAAAGGTCCAGGCCAAGGAAATATTGAGAATTTCAAGAAATTTTGAACCCTTGAGCCTTGGTGGTTAAGTCAAAGTCAAATTTTTGAGGTAATTAACTCAAAAATATTATTTTTGAGTTAATTAAAAAGGAATTAAATGATAAATTCGAATTTCCTCAAAATTATAATTTTGACGGTCCAGAGTAAAAGATAATTAAATATTTTTCAACGATCGAGATTATTTTGACAAGGATCAACCAAACTAGCCATTGGAGATTTTATCTTATAAATTAGAGGTCTTCATATGTCATTTGCATCTGATCTTTAAATCGTGCACTTGTTCTCAGAAGCTCTTGTAATTTTTATTGATCAATAAAGCAGAAAGACTTTGGTATTCCTTTTCCAGATCTATGTGGTGATATTGTCTCTAAACTCTGCTACTTTTATTGGAATTTGATGGTTGATAGCCTTTATGGATTAATCTACATACAGGTATCTTGTGCAAGTTTATGGGTTTTCTTAAATTTCATTTCGATTTAACAGAAATATCAGTTATCTATGTTTTTGAAGGGTGTTATGGTTAATTTTTAAATCTCTATTAATCTAAAATTCAGATCTAAGTGTGCAGAGATCATTATTCAAGATTTGAGCGTTTGGGAAAATCTTTAGTTAGATCAGTCGACTCTCAGATTTCAGAAAATCTGAAAATGCCCATTGTTTCCTAATTTCTGAAGTTATCTTACGAATTTATTTTTACAGGGTCTTCTTGGGCTTGCGCCTCTCTTAATTTCACGTTTTTATTAATTGTGCAAAATGGTTTTAAATCTGGCCATGAGGGTTCTTGATCTGTAGAATAGCATTGTAAATTCGCAAATATAGTTATTTTTAACTCACCGGGATTTAAGGGTTTTATTTTAATTTTTCTATGCATACTTTTAGGTTTGGGATCCTTGTTTCTGTTTTCTGCAGGTTCTATTGGGAGACTTTCAGATTTTTTTTTTTTAGATTTGAGCCAGATCTAGGCCATGGAGGGTAAGATCAGGCCTCAAGTTCGTTCTGGATTGCACATCTGGGTAATGTCTCGCTTTAAGAATCAAATAATTGCAGGTGTATCACATTTAAATTGAATTAAATCTTTGATTGTGCTGGGTAAACAAGAAAATTTCCGAAATTGGTGTGCTGCCATAATTTTGATCTCCTGCCTGGTTTTCTTTCTACATTTCTCATGCAACCTCCAAACCTGTACACTGCCTCCATCGTGCTCCAACTCCTGCATTCCGAAACTGAGCAATGAACGCTGCCTTTCCCTCACACATTCTGCCTTTCTGTCCCTTGCCAACAGCCCTTACGCATTACTCTGCCCATCCATGCTCCTCTACAAGAAGCATTTTTCTGCCCACACACTATCCTTCCCTCCTGCGTCCTCATTTCTCCTCATTCATCAGCTTCCGTTCCATTTCCTTGACCACATTATCTGCGCTGCTCATCACGTTGTTCGCTGCCCTGCCCCTACAACTTGTGCTTGTTGAGGCACCTTTTCAACATGGGGGTCTGGATTTCATCAGAATTCCATGAAAATTCTAGCAATGGCTATTCCTGGATCTTAACTGCGACTGATTATTTTACAAAATGGATTGAACCCATTCCTGCTAAGAATGCCAATGAAAAGTTCATTATGGACTTTATTGAAAATCAAATCATTACTAGATTTGGTGTCCCTGCCAAGATCACTACCGACAATGCCAAGGCTTTTGGTTCATTTGAATTTTCTTCTTTTTGTTTTAAGTATGGCATTACATTATCTCATTCATTTAACTACTATCCTCAGGGTAATGGCTTAGATGAGTCAAGCAATAAAAATCTTATAACCATAATCAAGAAGATAGTAGGAAATAATAAGCGATCTTGGGACAGCAAAATCAAGTATGCTTTGTGGGCTGATAGAATTACTAAAAAATAGCTACTGGTAAAAGTCCTTTTGAAATAGTTTATGGCTTGGATGTAACATTGTCTGTGCACTTTAAATTACCAGCTTACCAACTCCTTCAACATTTTTCCACTGATAAAGATGTTGTTCAAAAGAAACTAGTAGGAAGGCTTTAGATAATATGTATAAGAATCAATCTAACATTAAGAAAAGCTTTGATAAATCATCTCGATCTAGATCTTTGCAGGTTGGAGACATGGTATTACTTTGGGATCGAAAGAATGAAAAGCCCGAAAAACATAAGAAATTTGACAGTTTATGGTTGGGTGTAAATTTATGTAGATGTTCTATGCTTGATGCAACTTTACTTTTACTCCCAATATCAGACAACAATCACATAAACAATAAAATAAAATGCTAATAGAACATACCAGTAGATCGACAAAAGACAAGCCAGAAAAATATAAGTGTGTTGGTGCAGTACGGCAGTTAACAGGATGCTTCAACCAGCAAAGTCTCAATATGGTCAGCCAACCAGAAGTGTCACACAACCCTCTAGGACAACCAAAACAGTCACCCCCAAAAGTCAACAAAAGTCAACGTTGTCAGTCATCAATCAATGCAAAACAGCAGCAACAGAAAGGTCAACGCAGCAAGTCAAAGTCAACGTACAGCCTTGGGAATAGTGCCAAAAAATGCGGATTTGAAAAATCGAAATTTTGGGAAAGTTTCAAGTCCGTTTAACCTTGCGTTGACCAAAGTCAACGCTGGTCAGAGTTGCTGCAGAAACCCTAGCCGAAAACAAAAATCCAAAAACAGTTTTCTTCCTTGCTGCACTTTCCCACGTGTGAAGAGAAGAGACTCCAAGTGATCAAACCAATCAGATGAGGAGAGAGAAATGTGTGAGGATGAGATGAGTGAAAAGTCCTCCAACGTTGACCCTGTTTATATCCATCAGCAAGGGTGTGTGACATATCTTCTAGGGCTCCAAACCTTAAAGTCGACCTGCACATATATTTAATAAATTCAAAATAAATGTTCTGCTCATCAGATCGAGATGATCTTTAGATCAATCTTACACCTCTCAGAGAGAGGAGTCCAATAAAAATATGAGCATCTTCATTTGAGCATCACAACATGGAGTTTGGACCTAGTTGTCCAAAATTAACACGAGGACCTTACATTATCCGGGGCATTGCTGGACCAAACTCATTCCACTTGAGCACTTTAGAAGGCGAACCACTTCACTTACCTGCGAATGGCCATATGCTCAAGTTGTTTTTCAGAGATGACATTTGATGTCGTTGTGCATCCTTTGTATTGTATTTCTAACCATACACCTTGTCCTTTCAGCTTTTCAATTTGTAGTTAGATTAGATTTACTTTTCATGTTAAGTAGAATAATAAATGATAGAAGAGCTTCTATTTTTCATGTGCTTAATGTTATATGATGATATTTGGATGGAGGCTACTTATGTAATTTTGTGTGTTACTTGGATGCAGATTTTGGATTCTCACATTCTTTCAATGAAGCAACGTGTCCTCAAGTAGAGCCAGATGTTCACCACTCTGTGTCAACAACCCCATAGCAGTACACCCCCATTTTTGCAAATGGGATTCATCATGTTCGAGGTCTTCACGCCTTTCAGAATTCATCGACAGTTTTATAAATGATGTAAACCTATTATGCATGTTTATGATGTAAATGATCTAAGTAAGACCACCATGTATGTAAAAACCTAGGTGAGCCTAGTATTTTGGTGACGATTTTTATCCTAGGAGGTTTTCTGTCTCACTGATTCATTTGTGTTTCTCGACACAAGTGATCGACAGAGTTTTCCCCTCCATCTTCACCCCAAAGCTAGGGTGGATTTTATCATCAAGATGCTAAGTGAGTCCTAGTGTTTTCTATCGACTCTTTGTAAAAGTAGTTTGCGAATAATCCTAGTCGATTGGCTAGATTATTTTATTACAAGCTACTTGGCCTACTAGATCATGTTTTGAGTCGCAGAGTTGGATAAGCTATTTGACAGTCTATCACGAATGGGCATTCCCCCTTTATGTGTATAAATGTATTTACCTTATGTAAAGGGGGTTGGAAAAATAGTTAAATCCCCTCTCAGTCAATTAATTAAATTTTCTGGCTAAATTAAATTAAAAATCCCAAGCCAGAAATTTAATTAATTTTAAGTCCTAGGGGATTTAAAATTCTTCAAAGGCAAAATTCGTGGGTCCTTAAAAAATAAATTTTTAAAGGTCCCAGGCCAAGCGAATATTGAGAATTTCAAT